>JAVLVB010000702.1:1610056-1636443 GCA_032876305.1 Orestias chungarensis | reverse complement strand
ACACACACACACACACACACACACACACACACACACACACACACACACACACACACACACACACACACACACACACACACACACACACACACACACACACACACACACACACACACACACACACACACACACACACACACACACACACACACACACACACACACACACACACACACACACACACACACACACACACAGTAAATATCCTTGCAGCCTTGCAAAAATGTTTACACCCACCACACATTTTAGTGCATTTTTTATTTTAATGCATATGTGTAACGCATAGGCAATATGGCAATGAAGCTGTCTAAAAGTGTGTTGCACATTAATGTTCATGCCCTCCTAATTGGTTATTTGATGAGGTCCTTTTGCTGCTCCTGAAATTGTATGTGAATCAGTGTACAACTGAACCACTTAAATAAACCATTTGATAGATTGCATCATATTATAGCGTTTAAATAAATCACATTTGTAGTTCATTTAACAGGAGCATATGGAATAGAAAACTTGAAACCAGTGAATCGAGACAGAGGTAGGAATCAACTAACTCTTGGTGATATTTCACTACAAGCTTATTCTTTATAATTTCTTACAGTGGGGATGGTGTGGTCAGTTCTTCGTCTTTCACAGGTTTGCAGTGAACCCATCTTAGGCTTGTGGCAAACTGCAAAGGAAGTCCTTGTGGCTTACTTTTACCAATGGCTTTTGGCACCAACTATGGTGATCAGATTTGTGTAATGTCCTGTCAATACATGATATCCTGTAGAAGACTTGTGGGAGCATATAATAAAATGACATTCTTATAAAGATAGCTTATTAGAGAGGCCTAATAAAACTTAAAAAGGTGTTGATAACAGCTTATATAGGGTTAATAAGCTGTGGGAGGAACGCCTCTATGGAGTTGAGTATAATTGGCTAGTGACAAAATAATAAAACAATATAATACCTGTCTGCAGTTAAATAAAATATATGGAAGAAATACAACATTTGAAAATGAATGTATGAATGGTCCGTCATAATAAGTGAGATTATTATAATGTACCACTGCCTCCCTGGCATGTTGAGGGCTCTGAAGGGGTCTGACCTACTTGGTGCTAGGTTGTCTTGCTTTGTGAGGGCCATGGGCCACTTAGGGGAAAGGGTCCAAGGTTTCGCCTGCATGGTGAGAGATGGTTTTGTGGCGAAATTGTTGGGCTTTAGTACATTGTATCTCACCCTGTGCCTCTTTGGCATTGGGGTTTGCTACTCCTTTGCTTTGCTGGTAAGCCACCTGTTTGCAAGTTGCCTGGCTGCCCTTGGATGCTCCCTTGTGTGTGTCTGCCTGGGGCTGTTGAGGCTTTCCACAGCTGATTCAACCTTTGCTGCTCTCAGGTGCAGTGAGTTTCAGGTCTTTCATTATTCTTTCAACTTAAACAACGATCTATCTCTACATGACAAAAATGCTTGCATTCATCCACTAAAAAATATGCAATTATTTCTATACATAAACTCACCTTTTAACAGAAAATCATGCATGTTATACACATAACCAAAATAACTGAAGATCATACAAACATATGTTATGATCACCTTCAAAATAATGTTGGTCTGGAATGACAAAGAGAGTATGTTTAAAAAATAATAATAATAACAAAGGAATAATAATAAAAAATGAATTAACAACAAACAATACAAAAATATTAGTTTTAAAAACCAAAGAATGAGAACAAAGAAAAAATATCTATAAGTCTAAAAAAAAATCATAAGTTTTACTTTTACTGGTGATTTTAGGTACATATTTTTTATTAGTCTAAGACTATAATGGGCATGATTACAATTAGCTGACTATTTGCAGTAGTAGCATATAAAGCTAATGCCCAGAAATTCAACATACATTTTGTAAACAAAGATTTAATCTGTTATTCGTTTTAGAATTATCCTTTTATCTTTTTTTGTTTTATGAAAGATTTGGTAATAGACAGAGCTTTAAAACATATGAACAGCGTTTACTGAGGAACACATGCATGTGTTACCAGTTACTTATTTTTTTACCTCTAAGTAGGAGAAGTTATATGATTTGATTAAAAGTTTTCTGGACATACAAAATAAAGAACTGTCCTTGGCAGCAGGGAAGGAAGCTACGTTGGGGAAAAAGCTACGGTTAAGGCTGCCTAGGTTTCAGTTTTGCTCTGTGCTTTCCAGGCTGTTGGATATTTGTCTGTTTTCTTACAGAAAGCACACTGTTTTCTTCCAAAATGTGAAAGTGAAACCCCCCATGTTTTTTGCAAACACACCCCACACACTCATAAAAAAACCATCCAGAGGCCGCCTGAAACCCACATATGAGTGCAACCTGCTCCCATGATAGTAATTGTTAACACATCGAGAGTTTGTAAAACTGGCAGGGATCATTGGTTCCCTCTCTTTTTCTTAGTTAATTCATTTTCCACATGAAATACTTTTGTAATCACAATGTTATTGTCATTTCTGCAGCCCATGTTGAGCTGTTTTGAGGGTATGAGCTCAATATTATATTATTCTAGGATGCTTCAAGTTCTGTTCTCGGTCTTTTCATGCCTTTTTTTGTCAATGTTGTATCTTCGTATGGTTAAAGTTGTGCATGGAAAGCAAATCCAAATATTAAAATGGGTACTAAACAAGACACTGACTGATGTTTTAAATAACTGAACAACACACATATTTTTGTTTTGAGAGAACGCAAACCCACACAAGCATATGTTCCCGTCTGCCATTTTGATCCTCCATCTGACTCCACACACAGAAAAGCAGTAATAAGTCAGTAGCCTGAATATTCATCTAGTAGTACGCTGTGTGTGGCTATTGATACAACTTCACATAAAATAGGGAGTGTAGGGTACAGAGGGTGTTGCTTATGGTACAAAGATCGCAATCACTTGAGAACATACAAACTTAGTGAAAAGAGCCTCTTGAAACAAGAAGTGCGGAGAAGTAGACCTGAATTTTATATATGAGTTGTGGGACAAAAACAGTGAAACTGATCATAATGGTGAGTGATCAGTTATTGAGATTTTTTTGTTTTAACAGGTGTTTAGAACAAAAAACACCCACAAAAATACAAAAACATTATAGAAAGTAGGTCCTTCTATAAAACATCCTGCCAAATTGGAGTTATCAAAAGGAGGGATTCATTCATACATTTACTCGAATTAGTAAATGTAATACAATATTTCCACAGTAAAATTATCCATCCATCCATTTTCTGTACACCCTTATCCCTATTGGAGTCGGGTGGGTCTCCTGGCACCTATCTCCAGCTTACAACCGGCAAGAGGCAGGGGTACACCCTGGACAGGTCGCCAGTCCATCGCAGGGCAACACAGAAACATACAGGACGAACAACCACACATACACACACTCACACCTAAGGACAATTTAGGGTGCCCAATCAGCCTAACAGTCATTTTTTTGGACTGTGGGAGGAAGCTGGAGTACCCGGAGAGAACCCACGTATGCACAGGCAACAGATGCTAGCCACTGTGCCACTGTGCAGACCCACAGTTAAAACAAAGAAACTAATATATTGTGTCTTAAAAAAACTACAAAAAAAATTTAAATCTTTAAATGCAACATGACAAACACGCAAACATCTTTCTTCTTTTTGTTTATTTATTTACTTATTTATTTAATATGGACATACCATTTGTATTGGACAAACTAGGTGCAATCTTTCAAGTGTTAGAGCAAGTCTGCTCTTTTTTAACACCCGTCCATAGAAGAGGACAAGGGGGTATCAGGCATAATAAGCAAGAACATAAAATCTTTATGTGGTTGATATGATACTAGATCTGCAACAACAGATCTTTAACATGCAGCCCCCTAGATAAGATTTGAGACCTACCATTTATTAGCCTAAACACACAATGAAAAGTATCATTTGGAAGCATTGATACTAGCTAATCTCAGACAGCATGGTGCAATGTTCTAAAAATACTTTTCACAGTCTTCACTAATCACATGCAGATGTACCTGTGTAAAGGACAGGAGTACCTGGCACATATGTTTGAAGGAATAGACCTTATTCCATGCAACATATCAATTATACTATATGGGACAAACAAGAATAAATTTTACTATCAAAAAAGGAAACTGTATGTGTACATAAGCAGGAACGTGTATTAGTGTCTGTGTGTGCTTGTTATCTGTTAGGTCATATCTTGTTCTGCCCCATCTCCTAGGTTATCTCAGCCCTGGTTGGTTGAATTAGCGATCATTAACAACAGATGGAGAGACTTTTATCTTGGCACTTTGAATACATTATGAGTGTGGAAGGACGTAAAGGCCATCTTTGTGTTGATATTTCAGTGCAACAGTATTGTTCCATTATTTTAAGTTTCACTGCCCTGGGATTTAATTTTGCACATGAATAATAACCACCAATCTATTTGTGAAGCAGTAGAAACAATCTGACTGAACTTTTTGTCTTCTTGGTACAGAATTAGGTAAATAAAACTACAGAGGGTCAGGTCCACGAAGGCTTGGGTTGCCCAAAAAGGGAAAAGCAAAGTGATGTGATGTAAAAATAAAAGTGACTAGGAATAAACATTTGATGCCTACAATTAAACTCTGCAAGGTTTAGTTTAAAACATATGATTTACGTTCTGCTTTGTATGCTAAAAAAAACAAATTCATTAGCATTATGACCTTGTCCTCCAATGTACTCTGTAAAAGCAATCACAGCTCAATTAAAACCCAGTTACACAGTTACAAATAGTCTCAAGTAGCCAGCACCCAATGACTCCTGTCAGTTTAATAGGCTGTATTCTGAAGCTGCCATGTAAGTTGCAAAGTACAACCTTCCAATGTTAATGAAATATGCAAATAGTTATTATGAACTCAAAGACACTGCACCATAATTAACCTTTATATTTGAGAGTTAATGTTTGTAAAATTCTCTTTTTTCCTAGTTTCCAACACTATGTATTCTTTTCAAGCAAAATGCATATAGGTATTTTGTGTATAAAGCTTGTAAAAAAGTAAAGGTGTTGACATTTATGACTTCTTCCTGTCTGAAAACTGTGCAAAATCCTATATTTCTTACATGAGACTTTTACTGTAGTGTGTTAATGTGAAAGAAAAAAAAAAGAAAAAATGGGAATTTGTTAGAGAACTGGGTGAAATTTGGATTTTCATGGTTGGTTATTTTGAGAGGTATTTGAATGGACAATTTCATGGTTGCTCAGGCCTAAATTTAATCATTGGGTCACTGAGATTGAAAACGTATTTTTTTCCAACAAGCAGCTAGGGTGTTGCTGATGGTTCCTGGTTTTGATTCAAGGCCAGCAAAAGCAGGGGGAGATGCTTGATAGGAAGACACATCTTTTCTCTAAAACTGTTGATGATGATAACAATGAAACATATTTGTTTGAGGTCCTGCTCAGAATGATATGGCAGGTTTGGGAGTCAGGACCCTTTAA
The DNA here is from genome assembly GCA_032876305.1 of Orestias chungarensis. Classification (NCBI taxonomy): domain Eukaryota; kingdom Metazoa; phylum Chordata; class Actinopteri; order Cyprinodontiformes; family Cyprinodontidae; genus Orestias; species Orestias chungarensis. The sequence continues at coordinate 1,631,008 of JAVLVB010000702.1, read as the reverse complement.
ACGAAGAGCTGGTGTGAATTGCCTGGCAGTTCCAGTGAGATAAGCTCAGCGTCAACAACAAGAATGTTTTTTTTGAGTCAGAATGTGTGTGTTGCATGTGTGCGTGGTTCTCTTCCCTGTCTGTCTCTGGTGAACTGTGATTATTCAGTTTATACCGCATCTCTCAACTAACAACAACCAAGGATAAGAAACACCTCTCCTATTACTCTGCATGGAGTTAAAATTATAGATTGGTGGATGGATGGTGCACAGACAGACAGAGGGATTGATGTTGACCTTTCAAGGGCTGTAGTCCCATGTGTTGTTATCATCATGGTGCAGAAATTGTTGTTAGACTTTGGGATCTGCTTGTCTTAAGCAGTGAAAAACCAGGGTACACCCTAAATAGTTGATATGCCCATAAAAGGGAAACAGAGAACTGTCATAATTTCGTAAGTCTTCTGACATACATATAAAGGGAACACTCTTAGGAGAGAAATAATTGGATAATGACTTTTATTTAACACTGGATTGTGTTCTTGAAGCTGGAACTGCGGAAACTGGAGGAGACTGTAGGAATGACGTCAGACACCGGAAACACCGAAGCGTAGAACAGAGGTGGTAAGTAACAGTTAAGGTGAGTATATTTAATGTTGGAGATGATCTTCCTTCAGGAGAAGATGGAGATCCACCACTCCTCTTAAGTGGAGCCGGACAAGCCGGAGCTGATGAGCCAGGCGGGAGCTCGAGCTATCCCCAGTGGACAACTTAGATAAAAACCCTCAACCCTGGCACAAACTTTACTTAGAAAGATAGTGGAGCCCAGGATATTATTGGACCTATAGTAAAAGCTGCTACATGTAGCCCCAAGCATTGAAAATGTTTGTGTTTTTCTAAATACGTTTTGATCATAGTTTTGTCTTTGGCTCGTAGTTACACTTTACACATTTTAATGTTCTAAAACTTTTGATTTGCACTTATATTTTTATATAAACCTTCCTTAGTTGTTTGTCTGCTTTTGCACACATTTCTTGGTCATTACACATTTTAGATGTCAGAGTTTAGGGTTGTTAAAAATGTAAACTTAATTCTAACGGAGCTGTATATTTTACCAGAGCAATCTGAGATATATACCATACCTACAGATTTCTTTAGTGGGCAGCTTTATTGTTTGCACAAAACAGACACCATTATGGTATCTGTTGCATGATACTGAAATACTATTAATTATATAAAAGCATTTTCCCCATTTCCATTACAAGAAACAGAAGTTCAGCAGAGAAATGTAGTCACTGCATTCCTATTATCTCTCCCTTTCTTTTATGTTGACCATCCTTTCTTCAAACTCATTTCCTTACTCCAGTCATTTAGATGTGTTTTGCTTTAAAAGCCTTGTTGTGTGCACGTGATGAACTTAAGTGAAACACTCTGATGACAGCCCTTGGGTTTTTCAATCTGATTAGTTTACAAATCCATCACAAACACCTTATTGCTGTTGCCTGAGGAGCCAGTATTTTATATGGAATTAATGGATTTAAGATTACTGCAGCTGCGTCTTTGATTGTAGTTATGCTTAACTGTAACAATTGTGGTATTGCTGTTTAAAAAACAGATCTCCAGCTCTTGATGCAGATTTTTGAGTTGAATTTTTTAAACATAAAGGGGATTTACACCATAATCAACATCAAATGTATGTTATCTCTAAGATGGAGTTAAAAGTGCACATTCTTAGTTAAAATACAGTGACGACAAGTTAAGAAATTTCTCAGTTTGACTCAAACGTCTAACAAGATGTCCTGTGAGAGTTCAGCTTAACTTTAAAACACATTCTTAATATATTTAATAAATAAGACAAAAAAGTCACCAGTTGGTGCAATTCCAAAAATTCTATAAATAACTCTCGCTTTGTGGTTGGAGGTGTAGATGTTTTGATATTGCGTTTACATTGATATTATTTGGAATGTAGAAACAAACCCATGATTTTTTTATTTTCTTGTTGTTCATTGAAATATTACTCTCTTACTTTCCAAAAAATATAAAACTGTTTTCCAGCATTTGGAACAGCAAAACTGAATGTTAGAATAAAGAATAATATTTTTTGTAAAACATGCACACATATTACTAGTTGTAGGTGGACTTTCACAATTTCATGTCATAAATATAGAAGTGATGAAATTTACAATCACAGAGAAAGCTTTTTTCATTCCCACATAATATAATTGTCAGAGTAGCTTAAAAATTAATTTTAAATAAAATCCATCTAAGTTTAAAATAAGCATTCCCCCTTTTTTCTCCTGAGTCAATGTGAACCTACGACTTCTGGTCTCATTTGTCTGAAATACAAGTGAAGAGCTGGACAGCTCGTGGCTGTGATCCATAAACATAAAGATTGAGGTCTTGATTTGAGCAGTGCATAAGCAAAGTCAGGCTAAAGTTTCAGCCTTTTGCATCAGAGTCTAGAATAACACAGCACAGGGACACAGAATCCAGAAATTGAGTCGCCTCCCAATTTTTTATATGAGTATGTGCAAATGTAGGTATGTGTCTCCAGCACTTTGATTATTCATCCTTTTGTTCGAATGGGTGGTCCAATCTGTTGATAATATTAATGAGCGAAAGTCTATGTGTTTAATGCCGTAGTACAATAAAGAAAATGTAAAGCTTTTTTAAGCATTCTATCCAAATGATTCCCATATAATTAGAAGAAAACTTAAATAAACACTTGCAAATGATTTGTGAGGCAAACAGTGAATGCATACTGTAGCATGAAATAGCAACAGAATGGAAACAGTAAAATACCCCACCAAATTTTCTGAGGCATGGTCATTCACCTAAACAAACAGGCAACTAAGGAGAGCATGGTCAGAGAATCTGCCAAGAAACCCATGATATTAATGAAGGAGTTATCAGGCAGGAGAATGGAGAGAAAGAACAACTACCACGGTACTTTAGCAGATTCTGTTTAACCTATCTTTCCCACATAAGAGGTGACATCGGCTCAAGAGGAGGTTGGAATTGCTTATTAACCAGTGGGTCAACTGGTTAATAATTAAAATCCTTATTTTGTGTCTAATTATGTAGGAAGAAGCCTAGTAAATTATGTAAAATGTCAAAATTGTATTAAATCTGATGCCACAGAAAACATCAGAAACACCTGGCTCTTAATCTTCACGGCCATAAACCTTCTTATCCTGTGTCTAATGTTGATCACTTTTCATTAATGTTTGTGCTCTGATCGGATCTGAAAAATAAACATTTTGGGTCATAAAAGCAACAGTGCCCATCAAGCTAGATGCACAATCCCCACAGTGAAACACTGCATATCAACCTTTAATGTGAAGTGAACATTTTTGATAAATTTTAAAGTGTGACTCCTCCACTGCACATGCCTTTATTACCACTACCGTTTGATAAATTCATAGCTCTCTCTCTCCTCTTAGAGCAGCTTTGTGTTGAACTTTTATTTGCTGCCTTTGTATTGGCTGTTACAAAGACTGGTCATCCTGTCAGCCGTGAAAAGACGAAAATAGAAAGAGATGAATATTGAAGGGGAGAGGCAAAAACAAACCTAGTTACAGAGGTAGGCTAAAAGCTGACAGGACAACCCAATGGAGGGGAAATGGACCACTGACAAGCCTCCAGCCATTTGAACAGAGTGAGGGTATAAACCCAGATCAATACTCTGTTAAATGGTTAAAGAAGCAAACTTCCTTTACAAGCTCAGATTTTAAGCTTCTGTAGGAACTTCCTTTTTTATTACTTTAAATGTGGTAATACTTTAGTGCTCCATTGGTCTTTAGTAAAAAAACAGAAGGTAATGTATAAAATGTAATTAAAACTCTGTCTTGGTGTGTAGCTTTAGACGACTACAGAAGGAATCCAGCGTAAAAGAGGTCAGCCCTGAAAATTATAATTGCTCATGATTAGACAAGTTAACCAAATCCCGTTTGTGCGTCTCCTTATCAGAAACATTTTATTTTGTTTTCTTCAATTGAAATGGTGACAGATTTCCAGTAACTGTAATTTGTGCAATTTATGGATTTGATTTTAACCATTTTCATCCAGCTTTGATGATTTGCCTGGGGCAGACGCAAGTTTAGCCACAGGCGATCTCTCGTTTTCAATTTCACTGCCTACATCTACTTCTCTCAAATGCTGTCCTTCATTTCCCTCCAGGTATCCTGCCAGTCATCAAGGAAGTCAGCAACACCCATGTCTTCATGGTGGCTCACGGCACAGTCTATGTCTGTTCTGACTTCAACGAAAAGGGCAGCAGTTTGTTGACAAGTCCACAGGCAAAACAAAAAAGTCTGTGCTGCATGTGGATTTCATGAAGTACGGTGTAAAATATAAGTAGCTGAAACACATTGTAAACTGCTTTGCAGAACTGAAAAAACCCTGTCGCACTTTTGCATATCTGTTTTATGTTTTACTGGCATAGGGATACATGGTAGTACAGGAAAACATTGCTATTATATCTCCGTATTCCCTTTTTAACACTGTAGTATACACAATTTCATCAATACAGTTTTAAGAGTATTTTGTAAATGTTTCTTTAGTATTTGGTAGAATTTTGTTTTTCAAACTGATTTGATTCACATTTTTTGGGTATTACTCTACAAATATCTTGCGACAGTGTGGTGGAATTCTCTTTCCTATTCTTACTCACAGACTCAAGTTTATATGCAACTGTCATCAGGGCTTTATGATGGCAACTCCTAGACATGTACTTTGCTTTTTTTTTATACATTTGAAAGATCAATTTTTACCAAAGATATATAAAAAGGTTATTCAAATAATTGCCTAACCTCCTCAGTGTGAAATTGTATTCTCCAGAGACCTGATCATGAATCATTATTTGATGTAGGTGCGCCAAACCAGGGGGGTACAGTTGTTGTAGGACAGGCTTTCAACTTCATTTAGTCATTTCAGATTTCCTGCATAACGTTGCTTCCATAATAGCCTAAATAGAATTAATTGCGAAAGCTTTTTTTTTTTTACATAAAAGAAAGCCCCACATTATACGTTTGTTGTCTGTTTCCTTCATACAGTAGGATGGTGTACGAAGGCTTACAAGCTCTAATATGTTTGTAGATTTGTATAATGTGACACAAAGCAGCAGTGTGTTTGAAATGTTGAAGATGTTTTAAGTTAACCAAATATTTTAATAATTTAAACTTTTTTCAAATAGTTTTGTCTGATTTCAGTAAATCATATTTATTTTTTTCATTACTCTATTCCCAAGCAGTTAGGTGATCTATAAATATAAAAAATACATTAAAAGACATAGTTACATGTCTGCAAAAGTAAAATCTACCTGTTACATCAGAAACTTGCAAGCTCCACACCCTTGATCCTTGCACAGTTGTATTGTTCAGAAAAGAGCTACATCAAATGAAAAATTTAGCTGTTCCAAAAAATGGTTGAATTTTTCATCTTTACACCAATGTAACAATAACCGTGTTTTTTCCATATACCACTATGTATTTCAAAATAGGAATCAGAGTGACAGCAGATTTAACAATTTTGTAAGATAAGTGCAGTCTTACAAACAAACAGCTGGAAAAGGAGGTAAACAGCTGGCATAGATATATAATTTAGACAATACATTTTTACAACCATTTGCCTATTTTGCCTGTTCTGAAAAAGTGTATAGTACAGCCCATCATCTGTTTGATGTGACATGGGTTTCAAACAACATGCAGGACTTCAAGAGCATGGCTCTCTGGGAAAAAATAAGTCTGGTGTTAAGCTGAATTAATCAGTGCTGACAAGAAAAGAAGTCCCTGTGCCTTTACCATTCCTCATGCATTGTTTGCCTTGCCCTCTGATTACTCTTGCTTGTGTGATTAACTAATTAAAGTCCGTTATGGTTTTAGAAATCATTACTTAATTTAGAGCAATGAAAGTGGTGTTCTTAGCATCAATAGCAGTGGGTTGAGAAAATTACAAAGAAAATTGTGACCCATTAGCTGGAATATGATAGTATGGAAAAAAACAAAAACATTCTGATCAAGCACTGAATCATTAAAGAGATCTGTGGTTTACAGCCATTCGAGAGAAATGTAATTTCTGAATAATGACAAAATCCTGTTAATATCTTATTTGCACTGTTTTCTGTTTGCTTTCCTTAATAAAACAACAAACACTTTTTAAATTACTGTGCAATACCTGATAACTCTACATTATTGTTATTGTACATTGCAAATAACAAAAAAAACCCACCTGTTTGGAGAAAACACATTTGGACTCAAAATGAAAGACTATATCCAATGACCTTTTCAGTCAAACCCATCTACATTATTGAAGCAGAGCAGGTATGATGTGGATTCAGCTAAACAGTGCACATAGATCATGATTTATTCATCTGTTTTAGGAGCAGCAAACATCTAAAGGCAAACGTGGGACACCCATTGTACAAATGGGTGGATAAACTTACTAAAAAAGGCAATGACATTCAAATCCATAGATAGATGTTTTAAGCACGTCATTGCCTAACAGTTTATAAACCTTTAATTTAGAAATTGTTCCTTTTGGAAGTAAAACTACAAAAATGAAGAATATTTTAGTCAATGAGAAAAATTAAACAAAATTTTTTTTTTCTTTCACAAGTATGCAGTTCAGAGAGTAGCTAAGATCTTTGTATTTCATAAATGCACAAGTTCTTACTCTTTATGCAACACCATCAAAGCCATGAGTAAACATTTATTACAGTCAATCCATAAAATATGTTAAATAGATCAGTTATACTTATTAGAACCATGTAACTCAATTTTTCTCACGTTTTATTTGGAAAAGTTGCCAGTCCATTGCAGTGTTTCCTATTCCATTTATGGTTAATTGTGTATTGAGTTGTCCTGTTGCAAGGTCAGTCTCAGATGTTATGCAATGTCCACTAGCGTTTTTCCAACAATTGCTGCCCTACGGATCCATCCATCTGCCCATGAACTCTCTAAGAAAGGATGATGCCACTACCATTAGAATTGTTGCATTAAGGACTTTATTTTAGAGTGTAAAAGTAATTTAAGAACACACCACACTTTTCAGTTTGAAAACCAAATGTCATTTTCTCTCAATTATACTGTGTTGAGTTGGACTGGCATCTTAAATTTCAACAAAACACAAAGATATTTATGTTTGCCAAATAACAAACTAAGAAATGGATGATTTGGTTAATGTATTTGTAATGTCCAAAGTTTGATGTGATCATTAACATTGGGATATTTACTTGAAAATTAAATGATTCAATTGCATTCCACTTCAATAAAAATAAAGGTTTTAAAGTAATGTTAAATAATAACTACCTGACAATCTCTATCAAGTATTATTTTGTGTAATATTCTATAACAAACCAAATTTCCTTTCCAATAAAGCATGATTATTTTTGCCAAACTCAGCTAAACAAAGGGGAATGTGTTGCACTTGCAGGTGGCTGCATGTGTTGTCTTATAACTGAGTCATCTGCTGTGTACTCTATATATACCACTGACCTCTGCTCTCATCTCTCATCACTCCCTGCAACAACACTGTCCAAACCTGGTGTCAAGTCAAAGTGTATTTTTGTGGAGGGGTACACATTCTTACAACTGATGGACTACACAACAAAATAAAAATTGACTTAGTTACGTATTTTTTGTATTTGCTTTAATACCACCCATGCAAAAAACTGTTGAAAGCAACTAACCACTAAGCTCTTTAAATTCATCTAATGAACTTGGAAACTAATCCAAAGTAGATGGACCCTTTAATCTCCTGTTCTTAAATCCAAAGTTGCTATTTAAAAAAATGGATGGGGAGATGTAAACAGGTCTTTTCGGTCAAAAAAGCTTAGATTATTTAATTTCTACCTATTGTTCAAAAAAACAGGGCGGAATTTTTTTGGACATTCAAACCCTTCTTAAAGAGTCGCAGTAGATTTTGATAATACTACATTTCCAAAGATGACCTGTAATTGTTTTCTTTTAAGTTTAAAACACCCAAACATGACTCAGACTATTCAAATACCATCTTAACATATTTTGTCTAGTGGGAATTATATAAGCATCGCATTACCACATACACAAACAAGCTGTTAACTTCATCGACAAGTCCGCTGAACGAATCATTTTTCTGTGATTATGCATCAGCCCCCCTCTGGGGCCTACACAAGCTCAGTCTGCTCAGTGTCCTCCCTCACAGTCTGTAGAACATCAAAAAATTTTATACCAGTTACCTGCTATGTATGCCTTTACCTTGGTCTCTCGGGAAAAGACCAATGCATGCCTTATACATATCCATTCTGTCATGCACTGGACTTAATCCATCCATCATCTTCTAAATAATTACTAAGTAGGTCCAACCTTTCAGAGGCTGTCTTAAGGAAAAGGGTGTGCTTTTGTTTATTCTCAGACAGTCTGCAGAAGCAATTGGAGCTGGAGTCACATTACAAAATTAATCAGTGACAGAATTAAGACTTCTGAAGCAGTTTGGGATGTTTCAACTCCAGCTGGTAACGTAGGTTTGCTGTATGCTTGGAGCTCTGTCAGGCCTATTATTCTTGTGTGCCTGATCCAGACAAGTACAATGCATTCAGCAGTCCCTGTATTAGGTGTGCCATGCTAATAACAGGGTGAAACCTTTTTCCACTTAGGTTTTCCTTATTTCTTTTTAGCATGGATTCAGAAAGGTGTTAGAATTTTTGAGAAACTGCAAGCATTGTTCCTTATTGGCATCATATTATAACACTTTCTACAGGACAAGCTTCTGCTGATTTGCCAGCACCACATTAAGATGAGAATGTCCTTTTCTACAACATCCTATTACTCCAGAGGATAGCGATGTTGTGACTGTCAAGGGTATAGACTCATTCTCGTCCAAGAAACCTATAGAAAGAAGCCATTTGAAGATAGTTACGATGTGGTCACAAAGTGATCTGTATGGTTAGCAGTAATACTTTAGTTTCTTGTTCTTAGTGCACCAACAGATATTCTCAAGGCAAGATGGACCTCTGTTGCTTACAATAAATTTTAACCATAAGATTTACATGTCCGAGAGAAAGTGGGAGTTCTTTGAACAAGGCAACATATTTCTTATCTGGTTATTTTGATAATACTTAGCAAATAGCGTTTCTTATTTTTAGCTTCTAAAATAAGTGGCATAATTGAGCATTATCACATCCCTTCCACATTAACACCCATGTTACGTTAAAATGCTTCTTTACCAAAGTATTTTTACCACACGCAGATGCCCAGTTCCTGCCACATGACTCGGTACTGTACCTAATAAAATGGCCAGTGAATGTATTTTCAGTTGGACCGAAGAAAGGACGTGGGGTAGTTAGATGACAGGAGAGACTGTTTTGCCTGAGATGTTGCATCACATGAAGAGTGCCATGCTGTGACCATATGCTATTCCAGGTGGATTTGGTATCCAGGCAACTATATCAAAGCAGTGGGGGCATTTGCAATTGAATCCAAAGGACTTTTTCAAAGAGAGGAGTCAGAGGGAACAATGCCACTATCATCTGTCAGCAGGTAAGATCACCTGGCTTTGCTGTGCTGAACTCTCCTTCTGGCAACTCTACAGGGAGCGCATTCAGACTCTGGCCTGCCTCGGAAAGACACTCACACAAGGTGTCTGGAGGGAACACTGGCATGCCTGTCTCATTTTCATTTTCAGGAACGATAGAGTCTCAGCACATTCTGACTCTCAGCCAGGTGCTCCATACAAATGAGAAAAAATTAAAACATAAAGAAAGATGAAAGCACACTGGGCTAATGTTCCTTTCATTAATTAATGTCAGATTCTTTTTTAAAGATATGTGGTCTCCTGGAAAACTTAACCAAGTTAGCAGTATTTTTTTGCTGATTACAACTACATGTATATTTTTGCATATATTTGGTGCACAGTTGGAAAGATCTGAACAAAGTTTGTCTTTTCTTTTTACTTAGGTGGTTTTAAAAAATGTCTTTATAGAAACTCATAAGATATTTTAATACCAGTGTACAGCCTGGATATTTTTAAGTCAAGCAGGCGTAATCTCACAGATTGCTTTCCTGGGCAGAAAGGTTGAGCCAACAAGGAATGATCCCAAGGTCAGAAAGCCATTTGAAATATCTTCTATAAGTAACCATATTCCTGAATCTGAAAACCTTCCAGTAGTAGTAGTCCAACTTTTGGCCACATGGGCTCAAATTACCAAGTTAATAGAAGTTAATAAAATTAGGTAGTTATGTCATCTTTTTAATTAAGTTATAGACCCAAAACATTTTTTGTTTGTTTCTTTACCTGATTAACAAACTAAAGAAATACTGTTTGTTTAAAACAAACGATTAAGTCTGTCAGCTGCTTTGTTCTCTCTTAAACCTGACAAATTTTACCTAACCAAGCAACATACTGAGGTATAAGCAGCCCTACAAAGCCAAACAATTAAGCCACAGTATATAGAACACATGCTGTAAATAGGTCTAATTGTATTACTGAGGTAAACAAAAATCATTCCCATTAGCACCAGTGTAACTGCAAGTCTCTGCTTTGTCATTTAGCACAAAAACCTATTTTCCATAAAGACACAATGAGAAATTTGCACTGTGGTATGGAACATGCTGAATGGTAATCAAATATATGCACCAGTCTATTCAGCACAACTATATCAGCAATGTCTGTTTGATGCTTTACATAATAATGATATGAGCCCCGCTCATTTTATTTAACTCAATTCAGCTGAATGTGTTGCAAGTAGCAGTTCTCTCGTTAATATTGTGATAAAACATAAAAATGTTGAATCTACAGTGATTTTTTTTCTTTCCTCTTTTTTGGGATTTTTTTTCCGGATGATGTGAATGCCAAGTTTGACCTTTAAGATGCTAACTCAGTGAAAAAAAAATAACAAACTAAAGCCTTTGACGGTATGTGTGTATTTATTTTAATATAATCTCAACCACTCTAAAGAAATATAAGCAAGGTATGTAAAATTTAGAAATAATTATATATAAATTAGAATTTTAACTGCACAAGTTATGGCATCTTAAAATGTTTCTAAATCTACTACATGAGACCTTTATAACCTTCTGCCTAAAAACCACATGCAGCTCTCCACATACATTTAACTATAAGAGCAGTAAGAAGGAAGTTTTTTGCTGTTTTCCTGTATGTTTTTATCCAATATCTGTTTATAATTTTTTTTACAAGAAATTGTACAATTTTTTACAAAATATTATGCATGACATTACTGCATCTAGTCACTCATTATTATTTAAGTGGTCTACCTATTTTTCCTAATAGTCTACAAATATAGTCGAAACTCAGTCAGTCTTATTTTTAGAAAGGAAATTGTTTTGCCATCGAGAAAGTGGCCTGTATTATTGTTTCGTAAATCTAAAAAATATTGAATATATGCGAATTAAAGGAGAACATTTTGGCTCAGAAAATTTTTATTGTGTAGAAGTGCAGGAAATCACTATGCAGCCCACTGATCCCAGCTCCAGGTGATTTTCTGAAGTGCAAAGAATACAAATCTGTATTTACTTTTCAAAAGACAAACATGCATATAAGAATCAAGTAATACTAAAACAGAACACGTTGCCTATTACATATTTAATTTTGCAGAAACAAAACCACAACGTCAGTTAAAACAAATAAGTAAACATTATAACTCCAAATTCTCGATACAGCAGTTGCTGTTTTTTGTTGTGTTCTCAATACAATGGGCCCAGACTCCTCGGCTGCAGGCTGACTCTAATCTTGTACATGCAGGGCCTGGCTAATAGGGCAGGAAAGGAAGCTGGAGTAGGCAGCTGTCTCGTCTGGTGAGCGTAACACACTGGTGCCCTGCGTCTGTTGCTCCTTTTCATGGAACTTATTTCACATGAAATGGACGAAGATCAACATGCCCATAGTGCATATAGTTCTTTGCTGGGGTATAATGAGTAACAGGCTGTGTGTATAAGTTCCCCTGCACTGCGGCCGAAAGTGCCAGAGCCTGGGTGCTTTCTCAGGCAGCTTTGGATTGAGCACCGTTTTTATTTTGGACAACTTTTTCCATTTCAACTGCCTCCTAATGTCTCAGTGAGCAAAAATACTTTTATATTTAAAGGCGAGACATGCAACTAGACTACTGCACAAGGACAAAACCTTTCCTCCCTCATATATTTTTACTGCAAAAAGTGTACTTAATATTGCTTGGAAATAATCTACTTTCATACACACCCACTGCGGGCGTATGAAGGTGTTTTGAGAAGGCCACTCCAATCACAATATCCCTCCCAGGTTTGATATAATAACTTATTTGTTAATGCCAAATGTAACAGGATCCACACCTGGTGACCTGTCCAGGGTGTACCGCTGCCTCTCGCCCATTGTAGGCTGGAGATAGGCGGCAGCAGACCACTGCGACCCCACAAGGATAAGAGAGTTAGATAATGGATAGATGGATGTGAACCAGGCCTCCGTGTAATTTTTGGTCTGTAGTGGTTTGTCCCTGAAACGCCCCTATAGTTGCCATTTCCCCCCAGTTTCTTTCTTATTGTTACTTTGGATGTTATTTTTTCTTCTGGATAAGTCGCTGATTAGCTCCAAGAGTCATCCATCTACTTCTGGGAAGATTCACCACTGATCCATGTTGTCTCCAGTTTTGGATAACAGCTCACTGTTATTTACTAGCATCCTAAAGACTCAGTAATGGCATTGTAACACTTGCCAGAACCATTTCTGATCTGTTTTAAATTTCTTCGGATCGGGGCATTCTGTATGTTTTTTGCATAATCTTTAAGCCTACCGAAGACATTTGGTCAATCACAGTTAATTACATTTTTTTCTAGATACATCTTGTAACAAATAAAACCCTCATCCGATGAAAAACCAAGCTGTTTGTATAGTTAGGTTAAAAAGTTCTATTTTATCTAAAACATTTAAGTGAGACCCTGAAAAAGAAAATATGTTAAGGTAAAAAAAAAAATTCAGACTAATGTAAATAATCCCAATCATGATTTATGTTGTTCAGAATAAATAAAAAATACATTAGGGACAGAAAAGTGGGCAAATGTTTCATGTTTGATGTGGTTAGTTGTTAATCTTTGACTTATGATTGAGGCTGCCACCTTTAGCTCTAAAGGTCTTATATGTGAATTCTCGAGTAGCCCTGCGGGGTCACAGCATTCCTGAGAGAGTTCTGAGTAACACAAGAAATGGGTGGAGGAGGATCAGGAGGAGAAGGGGTAGCATACAGATATAACTACATCTCACAAAAATGGTCTGACCACCATCCCTCCCAATTTTCCCTTCAGGAATAACCATGGCTCATATGGTACAGATGGATCCCACAGATCAAAGAGTAAAGACAATTAGACGCAGTAATTCATTTCATTAGTAATCTCCCAAAAATTTCTGAAGAAAAGGTTAAACAGGTGACAGTTAGGTGACATCTGCAGGTGCAAAGTTTAGATGTTACCGTCTGCACACTTTCCCTCTGTCAGGTTGCGATCAATGACTCGAGCAGAGGTGGAATTGCGGAAATAAATAATTTATTTTGTGGAAGGATAATGAACAGAACATGAACCGGAACAAAGGCAAAGCGGAAACGGAACAGGAACAACGCGGAGAGGGAAAGTAACCAAACAGAACCGAGACGCGGAACGTAAACAAACAGTGAAATGAAGCGAGACACGGGAACTACAAATGTGAATAAACAAATCAAAATAAACAAACCAGCTAAAGAACACGGGAAGGGGAAAATAAAATAATAGACAAAATAACAACAACAATAATCACAAGGGAGGAAGCACAGGAAACCGGAGACTACAGGAAAACAAAACCAAAGTGAATACCAGGACGGGACCAGGGGAAATGACGATTTAGAAAAGCCAGGACAGAGAATTCAGCGAGCAAGAGGGAAAGGCTTACTGGGAGACGTAGAGGAACAAGCAAGAGATGACGCAGAGAGACGAGGAGGGAAATCAGACAATCCAGCGGTGAGTGAATGAATTAGCCAGGCTTAAATACTGAGGAGCAGGAAGTGGAGTGCTGGAGATAATGATTTGATAATTATAAACAGATGTGAGTGATAATGAAGAGAGAGAAAACGCAGAAGGAAGAGGGACAGAGCAGGGGAAACTAGAGAACACAGAATATAACAAAAAACAAAGACTTAACCAAAATAGAAAATAACCTAAAGAAAACAATAACTAATGATAAAGTAAGACAAAGCAACTACAACAAATTAAACAGCAAACTAACGGGGAACAAAAAACACATATCACGAAAGAGAGAGCAGACAGCGAGGGAGAAAACAAAGACTCAACCAAACTACAAAATAACCTGAAGAAAACAATACCTAAATATAAATAATGATAACAACGACTAAATAATAATGAACTGAACCAAACCAAAAACACAGATCATGACATCCTCCCTCTGTAACAAACAATGCTTGAGCTCTTGTAGCAATTACATTTTAAATAGCAAACACATTTTCAAATTTTCTAATTTTAGTATATTTATTCTGTTAATATATTTTTAAAGGGTCTAAACCCATATGAGTGTGTTTTTAAAGCAGTTTGAGAACATTTTGATATGAAGAAGTCTTTCTGTTTACCCTGGTTTGTCCCTTCGGACACTTAAGAACTTTGAAATTATACAGACCTTACATAGAAACTCTATATATGTAAGTTTCAGGTTAGTGATACACTAAGAAGATGACCAGCTGCTGTTCACAGTCTGCTAAGGTAAAGAAAATGTCATTGCACAAAAGTAAAGTACATGTTTGTCCCGGATAGTAACAGGATCAGTGAGAACCACTAACAGACAAAAAATAACTTTTTAATCAGCAGTAAAAAATTAAAAATAAAGTGAAAGTCAGTATCAAACTTCCATAAAGATATATACACGGTATTAAATTTAATGATGTGAATATGTAGTATTAGTGTCTCTTGGTTCTAGTACGTCTAAGTTATTATATATATATATATATTTATATATATATATATATATATATATATATATATATATATATATATATATATACATACATACACTGATACTGTATATCTTTTGTTTTTCTTTACCACTACCAATGATGCCATGTGTATTCATTTACAGCATCACTCTGGATAAAAGTATGATGCAAAAACAGCAATCTGGATCTCATTAATGCCGGATATGACAATATAGAACTGAAATTCATTAAACTTGAGTTATGTAAGAAAGACAAATCAAAACAACTTCAGATTTATCTTTCATGATTGCAGAATATCCGCATTATTACTTTAGTTAAATCAGGCTTAAAGTAGAACATACGATTCCAATCATCGTTGCTTAGAGTCGTTGATGTTGTCTGTAGGTACTTGTAGGCAGGATTAAAAAAGTTTGAAAAAAAATTCCCTCATGCCAAGGAACCGGCTTGTGTCCTGCTCTTAACATTTTGATTTACTGCACTGCTACTGATGATATCCCTACAGAGGACGATGCTCTTCTGACATACTCGCTGGGCCAGAAACAAGCTGACAGACTATGCCAAGTATTCAGTTCACTTCTAACATAAAACCGGATATATCCCAATACAAGTTTTCCATCATCCTTGTTTTACCCCTAAAAGTTTTACTCATTTATGTTTTTTTTTTTTCTTGGGCTTTTTTCTTGAGGGTAAGGGCTCTTGTAACCCAACAGGGAGACACTGATCCCTGAGCACAGCATCTGCTGACAAGCCAGCCTCCCATTCAGCCTTGGCTGGAAGCATGGGCCACAGAGAAACCCGATCCAGCTTGGCAGGGTCTCAACAATCGCTTCCTGCCCCATCCGGGCCCACAGAGCTAAGTACTCTTAATTAAAGAGGTTAACTTGTCTAAGATGTGACTGAAGAACAAAAAAGAAAAATAGAGAACAATTGCATCGCTGTTTTCTTTTTTTATTCTCGAAAAAAAAAAGTTTCCTTACTGACATGACATTATATGATGTCTGATACTTAAGTAGTTACATTGGAAGAAAAGCAAATAAAGTATCCTCTTTAAATGTCTCTTATCAAGATCTGACTACACCCACTTGGTCCAAATGGACAGAGTAGAATAAGCAATGTGATAAGAGGAGATAAGAAATCATGTTGTACACTTGGAGAGCTTTTTATCTCTCCTATATGCTCCTGGAACATAGAGAAACTGTAACTGGTGGGTAAATTCTATAACTCTTTTTGGTTGGTTGTCAGCATACATATTAATGAAGAGCTAGGTCATTTCCAGAGACATCTGTATTGGCCCATGGGTTTTCCTGCTACGTGCTAGAGAAATTAGAAATGTAAATTCATACCTAGAGATACAATATGAGAGATTATGTGTTGTTTTAGGCTTTTGAGCTGCATGAGCCGCCATTCTCTGGAGGCAGTCCCTGTGGAACAAGCTATTCATTGCAGATTGACCATATTTTAAATGACATAGCGTGCGTGAGGCCTGTTGTGTCTCAACAGCTGAACATTTAAACCTCATTTGATTCAGCTACTCTGCCTTCCTACCATTTTCGCCACATTCAATGCATTTGAAAGTGTTGCTTTTGCATTGTATTTTTTAAATAGTTTTCCTAGTGCCTTGCCTGGAAAATGTTTGAATAACCGTTTAGCTTTATAAAATTGTGTTGGGTAAAAGCCACAAACAGACATGCTAATGCATAGCTGGGCTTGTAAGGGAAGTAAAAGAACAAAGAAAAATCATTAAAACAATTATTTTCCAAACAAATATTTGAAAATTTGGAGAGATAAAGTAACATTTGTTATCTGCCTACATGTATGTAAACTTTTTCAAAGCAGAGGAAAAAAATATTTTCACCATGGCAACAGTATTTCATATCAAAAACACTCTACATCTGTTTATTGTTATTATAAAGATGTTCTACTCATTATTACTCCAATGACCATCTCCCCAAAGAGATGATTCAACTTTTATCTTTTGCTATTTTAACTTGAAAGCTTTTTTATAATTGCATCACATATCATTTGGGAACTTTTTAATCCCCTTTATATCCTGCGTGTGTATTTAAGCAGCCCCACATTAAACCAGAAATACATGCCGCGTGACAAAGGCAAAGCTCTCCCAAGTGTTTAGTAAGGGCTTCTTTATAAAGTCAAAGTAACACCTCATCAATAAAAATTATGCTCTTTCTCAATCGTGTTAGGGTATCAATCAGTAAAAACAAGATTCTTTATGTAGCCTTTTTGGACTGCAGCAGGTTCAGCTACAAAGTCCAACAGAGAAATTTACCAAAAAGAAGCTTCTGCTAGTTTAGACAAGATACATTAAAACACACATGTCAATGTTATATTAATCTTACATATTATCATCAGTAATTCTATAATCATTAACATTTATATAAATAATAAAATAATTAATACATCGTTTAGGGAGCATGTCTAGAATGATTGCTTGTATATTAGTGTGATGTCAGGGTAGATTACATTGTGGTTCTACCGCTTTTGTTTTTGGTCACCTTCCTGTTTCCTTCCTCCTTCTACCCTGATGGGATCTATAAACAGAGGAGATGGTAATCACCACAACAACATGCAGCAGCACAACTCATTAGTGTACATGCAAAGCTCACACCAAGATTCAAGCCTGAATTTTAGCAGAAGCACATTAGTCTTTGCCATAATGTGACGAAGCACCATCGTCGATCGGGCTCTTGCCCAGTGGGGTGGATGCAAGTGAGCAGGAGCTTCAAGGAAAAGATTTTAGAACCGCTGCAAATACTGGTCACCTCTCTGTTTAGTTTTTTGGGGGGGACCGGGCATAGTGGGTAGAGAAGTCATCTTGCAATCAGGTATATTGTAGGTTCAATTCCAACTGCCCCCTGTCACATGGCAATGTGCCCTTGGGCAAGGCATTTAACCCCAAGTTGCCTACTGATGCATGTATCGGTGGTAAATGTGGCTATAGTGTAAAGCACTTTGAGTGGTCAGTTTGATTAGAAAAGTGCTATATAAGTGAAGTCCATTTATGTTTCCTCAACCATTCAGCATTAGTCTCCACGTACCTCCTGTTCCCGTCATATAATAAGCCATGATCGTAGTCCCACCAATAGTATGTTTTTTTTTTCAGCTTTTTCAAAATGCCAAGACCACCAAACAGAGTGTAAATGTAAACAAGTATTACTGCTGGCTGATGGATGAGGCCTCATTTTTCAATATAGCATAGCTGTAATTAACAATCAATGAGGAAGCACATACAGCAGAAATTCTGTTTGAGAGGTCTTGTTTTTCATTCTCAGGTCAATAGACCAGCACAAAGAATGGAGATCTGTAGTGCTGGTGTGTTAGCTACAGGCTAATGTCTGCTCTTAAATATTCATCAAGTTTCTTTTTTCATGCACTTCAGGCCAGTCAAAATGATCCAGGGCCCAATAAAGTTTCTTATAAAGTTCCAAACTGATGGGGTATAAACAAAAAAAAGTCCCTTTTGTCAAGTTTTAGGATGTAAGATGCACCTCTAATTTTTGACTACCAAGCAGCAGGGGGTTCCCTGACAACAATGTCTGTACACGACCCCTTGTTCAGTCGCCATGGTAACAAACTGCTTAAGGGAAAATGGGAGGATTTTTAGGCAGATGTCAACCACAGTATCAGAATATGGGTTACCATGAACACCTATTGAAAAAGCGATTTCACCTGGCAGCACCTGAAAAAAAAAAGTATCCCATTCTCCATGGGATTACCAGGAATGAATGAGAAATTTAAAGGTTTCACGCATGTTACCTATTCTCTGTCCATTCCATGCATCCTCACCTGGTCAGCAGGGTCAGCTGGGCAGCCTCTTCATCAAATGTTCAGGCACCTACTCTATCTGAGCAAGCTAGATACAGTTTATTTTAACAAAATGTAAATGTAATATCGGCCTATATCACATATGAGTTTGTATATATAACTGCATTAACCCACTGTAGAATGTGTGCGTTTCTCCCCAACACAAGCAGACGCGAATAAGTACATACATACTCTACATTTGTAAATTTCAGGGGGGTTTAGTGCCCCGGCTACTGGCTCCTCAAGCTCCGCCTCTGCTAAGAGAAACTGGGAGACTCGCTACACAACACCATAATTTGCTTAGGCGGCTAACACAAAGCAAACGTAGAGTTAGCCTGTGTTTGCATGCTTAAATGCACATCAGTTTAAATCCTGCCATACCCATTTACATACAATGAAATGTTGAGAGCGCAGACACAGAGCCGAGCGTGAGCAGAGTGAGCTGAGCGAGCGAGCAGTTTGTCAGAGTTGAGCGCTTAAAGTTATTGCTCCTTCAGATACCTCTGTGCCCACAAACCTGGTGGCACATAAATCAAGCCATAGTTTTCTGCCCGGTATGTGAATCAAAGCATAATCGTAAGAATGGATGCGGTCATTTGCTTCCTTCCGATCAATCTGACAAACAAGCCTTATCAGAATGCATTTTTAATGTATGACATTTAACTATATCCTATTTTATACACGATCGTGGGTTCCTCACATCGCCCATAAAAAAGGTTTTATGGACCCTTAAGATAATAATAAACGTACTCTTGACCAGTATGTAGTTTGAGAAGTGTATACAGTTAGTTCTCAAACCACAGAGCGCTTAAACAAGATAAAGACGTGGTAATGAATATTTTAGATAAAGAAGGGATTTTAAGAAAAAATATAATTTTTTTTAATTCTTATGGATGGGTTACAACATCTCTAAGTCTGAAGTTGGGAGGTATTGAGTCTTAGATTCTCACTGCTTTATAATTTAGAACACTGAACAGGTGACAAAAACAATTAAACTAGAAATTACTTGTATATGCACTGAAGCTGTTGGCAGAAACGTTTAGTTTAAGAACACAAAAGACTAAGTCAAAATGAAAAAAAGGTTTTGTTTTTTTATTGAATAAAAGTATAAATTAAGTAAGGTTATGCTATAACATTAGAAAAGCTCAGACTGGATTTTTATTGTGTTTGCTTGTACCTTTAATGATCAAACACAAATTAGACAGTAATCTTTTATTTTTTATTACTCGTTTGTTAGTTAAAGGCAAAAGATGGAGCAGAAAAACATTTTTACAACAATGCATTTCAGAGATTAATCTCCATAATTTTAATGGACTTGAAAGACATAGTGTGCTTTTCAAGCAGTCCACAGCCAAGAGACCCAAGATACCACTTGAGTCAAACAGCTTGGAGTGGGCAAACATGAACAATCAGTGCTTTGGTACTGATTACATTTAGAGCTCAGAACATCTGCAGGGTGCATGCCTGTTTTCAGTAAATACGATTTCCTACCATATGATAACTGCTGGCTTCCCCCACCTATACACAATATCTGTATAAAATACAATTCTTAAGACAGCACGAAGGATTATGACCTTTGTTCACCGTGTACATTCGTGCTGTGGGAAGTAGCACATTTGCTCCTCAGGGTTTCCGAAAGCCACATAATCTGTTACTCCTGATACACCCAGAGGACCTCAAAAACAAGCACTGACAAAGACCAGCTGTTAAATCACGTCATGTTTTCCGTTAGCAGTGCATTTTCCCTATCAGAGTCGTTCTTCTAAAAACACAAAGTTTATCGTGATGTCCCTAATCTTTGTTAGTCTTTTTTGGGTAAATATAAGAATAATCTTCTGCATCAACTTCACGTAAAAATGTTTTCTTTTCAGTAAAATCTTACACAGTTTATACGTATATATATATATATATATATATATATATATATATATATATATATATATATATATATATATATATATATATATATATATATATATATATATATATATATATATATATATATATATATATATATAAAGAATATTCTTCTGCATCAACTTCAGGTAAAAATGTTTTCTTTTCAGTAAAATCTTACACAGTTTATACGTATATATATATATATATATATATATATATAAAGAATCATCTTCTGCATCAACTTCAGTCAAAAATGTTTTATTTTCAGTAAAATCTTACACAGTTTATATATATATATATATATATATATATATATATATATA
>JAVLVB010000702.1:1588245-1609956 GCA_032876305.1 Orestias chungarensis | reverse complement strand
GACATTTTAAAGTGACATTTTAAAGTGTGATATTAAAGTGAACAGTGCCGGTTAAATGAGAAAGTGTTTTTCATTTGTAATTGAGTGTGTTTGAGAGTCTCACAGCTTCAGGAATGAAGCTGTTTCTCAGTCTGGTGGTTTTACACTTGATGCTCCGCAGCCTCCTGCCTGAGGGGAGCGGGACAAAAAGTGAGTGTGCAGGGTGTGTGGGGTCCTTCATGATGCCGGAGGCCCTCTTCCTGCATCTGGAGGTGTTAATGTCTGTGGTGCTGGGGAGGCTGACTCCAACAGTCCTCTGTGCAGCCTTCACCACCCTCTGCAGAGCTTTCCAGTCTGCAGCAGAGCAGCTTCCATGCCTGCAGCAGATATATATATATATATATATATATATATATATATATATATATATATATATATATATATATATATATATATATATATATATATATATATATATATATATATATATATATATATATATATAAACTGTGTAAGATTTTACTGATGGCTATGTATTTACTGACATCGAGCTAAAACTGAGCTAGAACTGAGCAAAGAATTCAGTGGAAAATATGAATATCCTTAAAACTCTATGTAATGATCACTAAGTTTATCAAAACAACTCTTCATACATGCTAGACTAAACAACAAAAAATCCTCTGCATACAAACAAACAGAAAGTATTCCTGAGGCCCAAACATGGAGTAATTATGTTTACAGCTGATAAAATTGAATGTTTAGAAAGCACGGAAATGGAGAGGACCCAATTTGACATTTCATAAAACAAGCTATAACATGTACCATTCGTAATATATGGCACAGCTGATGAATGTGTATTCTGAGGCACTCTTTTGTTGTCATGTTCTCAGGAGGATAATAATGAACAGCTGGATTTAAATAAGTTGCATCTGGCTTATTTTAAAAATAATGCTTGTAATGAATGTGAATTTTCCCACCACAAAATAGTGATCAGTTTTTTTTATTCTTTTTCATTCATTGCCCTCCTTCTTGTTTAACTTTGTTTTCCAGTACCGTTTTCTAGGCTTTTTCTCAAATTCTGTTTTGCTGTTCTAAATCTAATTTGTTACCACTGAGAAAGCACAGTGGGACATGGACTTGCTATATCCTAAATCTTAACCATAAGTTGTCCAGTTAATGCTAATGCTAATGCTAAAAGATGTATACAAATGGCACGTATCAAGAAATTCAGACATAAGTCTGCAAAAAAAACTTGATTTGATTGTGACTGTAAACAATAGCATTAGTATTTAGATGGATGTACTTTAGATAAGAAACTGGACTCAGATGTGATGAATGCCACAAGCCAACAACTAATGATTCACAGAGCACTGCATTATGGCGTTGATGGGTTTTTTTTCTTTTCGAAAATTGACTGAGAATAACTGCTTATTCCTTGTCCAAAATAATAGCAATATCATAAGATCAGCTGTGCCCACTCAAGCTCGTCATCATTTCTTAATAAAAAATACTCAACATTTGTTTTATCAAATTATTAAAAATATTATTACAATTTTTGTTTGCTAAGTTGTAGAATATTGAGCAAGATCATACTTTGAAAAATATATAACTTTGAAATTCACAAGTTTACAAACAGTTTTGTTTCTGGTACTATGCTTTAATTATGTTATGGGTCAAAACTTCTGAATCTGCTACAGGATTCATGAAAAAAAGTGCAAAGTGAAAGTTTTTTGTCCGCCTTGCTTACACGCACCTTGTCAGAGCTACACACATTTTTATGGGAATTAGATACAAGCTTTATGATTTCCACTCCAAAATGTCAGCTTTGCTGTCTTTAGGCCACTTTGTAACACATCTGGTAGCATGCTTGGTTCGTTGTGCTTTTATGAAAACCGCTTGTGTCCAGGTTTTAACTTCTTTAACTATACACAGCAATATTTCTTATTTGTAAATAATATTATTTTAGCAAAACACCCCAACGACATAACACTGCTTTCTGCCATTGACATGGTACACTGGAGCTTGTAGACATTTCCCCTTTCCTACTAATGACCAACCATTGCATTTTAATTTAGTCAGACTAAAGGAAATGTTTCAAAAATAAAGGTCTTTGTCCCTGTGTGCATCTGTAGACCTTAGTTTGGCTGTTTATGTTGCTCATTCAGGATGGCATTTATGCAAGAACAGACACTAACTCAATGTATTTACTTGTCCTCATGTTGACAATGCAAGGAGGCAGCATTGTGTGTGAGTCATTTTTTTTAAAAATGTGTCTGGATATTATTTAGAAATGCAGATGTATTAGGGATGCTATTTTCCACCTCATTTAAATGAAACATCTGGCAAAATCTGAATACAATTATCTCTCAATATTTGAATCATTCATCAATTGGCTAACTTTATTTTTAGTTTACCTATTACTAAATGAAAAAGAATAAGCTAATGCTATAATTTATTGTCAATCTATTCATGTAAAAATACTTATTTTAAAGCCTTTCCAAATATATTATGGTTGTAAACACATAAGTTAACTTAATTGACATCATAATACATAATTCTTTTTTTTTTTGTAAAAAAAAAATATATAATACGTTTTTAACCTATACCTCAGAGGTTTTGGAGTACCTTCAATAGATCAGAATCATAATTATTATTTGGAACAAACATACAAATTATTAAATTAAAGATAAATTATTCATTTAATTAAATTCTTCAGTTTACCTTATCAAAAACTGAAAATAAATGTTTCTGAGAGTCAACTAAATAGGCTTAAATCATTATCATCCAAGAAAGTAAAGACAAAAAAAAACCTTAATAGACTATAACTACTGATACCTTTAAAGTGTGTCATGTTTTTATTTTTTTTTCCTGTTTCCATGTGGAATGCATGTTTTCTTACTCTAACATAAAAGTTATACAAATTGATTATAGTCCAATTTATTAAAGTTTCTTGGTTTAAAGTAGAACAATTGTCTTAAAAAATAAGCAACACTCCATGCATTTGACTGGGGATTCAAGTAAAACATTGTAATTATGTATTACGGAATAACTGTTTTTAGTCGTGTTTACTTAGTTGAAACAAAAAATGGTCAGTATTTTTCCATAGGAAGTTCCCAAGCAGCTTGCCAGATACGAGTGACAAAAAAACGTTCCAACAAAAAGAGGAAAACTATGTAGATCTGAATTGTGAGAAAGGCATCTGAGGAGCAAGACATTTTCCAAAAGATTGATGGTGTGAAAAGGGGAAACAGCCTCTGCAACCCATTAAAGTCAAAGCTTAAGCAAACAGCTTTAGCTCTGGCCCACATATGGCTCTTACAATTGAGCTATTAATGTGTGTGTGAATTACAATAGGAAGGTGAACGGTGCTTATATCCCTCCAAACATAAACACATACACATTAACACAAGCAAATATCCATACCAGCATAATGATTTAAGAAAAACAACTTTTTTATTACTCAGTGTAAATTATCTGAAATTGTGTTTAAAGATATTTCCCAGGTTCCTGCTCCACCTCTTTAACATGTGTTAGTATCATTATTTAAAGACCTCCTCTTGTCCTGCCACGAGACATTTTGTCTTTCCCCTGTGCACCTCTATTTGGCATCTTTTGTGTATATAAATTCTCATGAGTAACAGCAAACGTCTAACCACAGACATTTAAAAAGTGCTGTAAATATAAAATGTGTGACAGGCAATTTGCTTGATGTCTGCAAACATAAAAAAGCTGTTTGAGGAAAATAAAAAAAATAATGAAATCCACCACTAAATAAATAAATTAATGTACTAAATCTTTAGATGCAACAATGCAATAATGCAATAACACACTAAGAAATTACCCTGTACATTTACAGAAAGTACTGGCAGCTACAGACGGCAGCATTTTACTGTAAATTTACACAGGGATTTACCATAATTTATTCTGACAGTAAATCACTATTAAAGTATATACAGTACAATACTGTAAAAAAAAAGGAAGTAAAATACTGGTGAATTTAGTTTCCAGTAATTTACATTTTCAATATGATAAATCATTTTACAGTTGTTTACTGTTAAAATAAATACAGTAGTAAAACTAAATATACAGTAAAATACTGACGTCTGCTCTGAACCTGCTTTGGAATCTCAGGAGCTGGATGCAAAGGTAAGAAAAAAAAGGCACCCCCTTGGGCATCTTGGACACAGGAATTGTCCATCTAGAATGCAGCAGAACCTCTACTAGGGTCTCTTCGGATGGCAGGGCTATTGCCGCTGGCTGGGAGGGCCGACACTCATTTTTTGCCTCCTCTTGGGGCCAAAGTTCAGTTGCCAACTTAGTTTGAGGCAGGAGCTTGGTCGCTAGCTTCTCTTGGGACCGGAGATCTGTGGCTGGCCCTGTATGAGGCTGAAGCCTTGTTGCTAACTCTGTATGAAGCTAAGATGCTTTAGCAAGCATTAGTATGGA
This sequence comes from Orestias chungarensis, assembly GCA_032876305.1. Classification (NCBI taxonomy): domain Eukaryota; kingdom Metazoa; phylum Chordata; class Actinopteri; order Cyprinodontiformes; family Cyprinodontidae; genus Orestias; species Orestias chungarensis. Next base: position 1,605,531 of record JAVLVB010000702.1, on the reverse strand, counting down.
CACTTCTATAGGCTTAGGCAGCTTCAGTTCAGGTGCGATTACAGGCTCTGGGGGCTGGAGAGCTGATACTGACTTGGGAGCCTGAAGCAAGATGGGGGAGAGCTAATGGGCTGTAGATCTGAGGGAGTCACCCAGGGGAACAGATCTTCTCTGTCTCCTTAGAAGAACTCGGTCAGGTCTGGACTCTGGATTGTAGGTGGAGTGGCTATAACTGATGTGCTAGAAAGTGGTGTTGTGTACTGTGGAAATATATGACTCAGGAGGTGTGTAAGGAAGAATGGCGGTAACAGTCTTAGGAGAAGGAGTGATGTGGCTAATGGAAATAAGCAAACTTAACTGAGCGTCCAGAAGGTGATGGCAGAAATGCGGGAACCCAAGCGATTTAAGAATCAAGAATCAGTTTATTTATATAGCACCAATTTACAACAGATGTCATCTCAAGGCCCTTTACAAAAAAATCCATTAAAATCAAAGATACATCATAAACAAATCAATTTGAAAAAGTTTCCAATCTAAGAAACCCCAGCAAATTGCATCGAGTCATTGACTTCCAGTATTCACTCCTCTGGGAGCAGCACACCGAAACATTGGCTTGTGTTGTCGTTGACTTTACACCAATCCCTCATACTGAGCATGCATGTGGCGACAGTGGAGAGGAAAAACTCCCTTTTAACAGGAAGAAACCTCCAGCAAAACCTGGCTCATACATGCAGCCATCTGCCACGACCGACTGGGGTTTTTTAGAGACATAAAACTATATTAGATGCTCAGGATACTGAAATAAAAGAGTTTATAGTAGCAGTTGTAGAGCGTCACTGGAAGCATCTCAGCCCATGTTCTCATCCAATAAGCTGTCTCAGCTAACAGAAAACCAGACCAGGTGTGGTTACTATGGAGAGAGGAACACTAAGAGAAAACAAAAGGTTAACAAGGTTAAAATAACGTTAACTAAAGCAGATTAGACAAAGGAAGAAAGTAACAGAGAGAGAAGTGGTCAGATTGACCTTCAGCAGTCTAAGTCTATAGCAGCATAACTATAGAAAAAACTTAAATAACCCTATAGACTGAATCATGAAGAAGGTAGAGCAAAGAAAATCCGTCTGTCAACACTGCGTTCTTCCCCCAAACGGATTAGGCTGTCTTCTCTACCTCTTCCCAACTGTAAACTTTATCAAAAAGGAAGGTTTTAAGCCTAGATTTGAAACTAGACAGGGTGTCTGCCTCACGGACTTAAGTTGGAAGCTGGTTCCACAGGAGAGGAGCCTGATAACTAAAAGATCTGCCTCCCATTCTGTTTTTAGAGATTCTATGAACCACCAGTAAACCTGCAGTCTGAGAGCGAAGTGCTCTGTTAGGGACATAAGGAGTAATCAGATGTCTGATATATGATGGAGCTTGATTAGTGAGGTCTTTATATGTCAAAATAAGAATCTTGTAATCTATTCTAAGTTTGACAGGGAGCCAGTGAAGGGAAGCTGAAATTGAGGAGATATGATCTCTCTTTTTAAGTTTCATCAGAACTCTTGCGGCAGCGTTTTGGACCAACTGAAGGCTTTTAACTGCATTTTGTGAAGTTCCTGCTAATAAAGAGTTACAATAGTCCAGCCTTGAAGTAACAAATGCATGGACTACTTTTTCAGGATCTGTCCTAGAGAGAATATTTCAAATTTTTTGCTATATTCCTAAGTTGAAAGAAGGAAATCTTACAGACCTGTTTAATATGGGACTTGAAAGACATATCCTGATCAAAAATAACACCAAGGTTCTCTACGTTGTTACCAGATGCCAATTTGATGCTATCCAGGTTAAGGGGTTGACTAAGCATTTCTTTTTTAGAGGTTCTGGTCCAAAGATAACAACTTCTGTCTTTTCAGAGTTCAAGAGCAGAAAGTTTAAAGTCATCCACATTTTTATGTTATCTAGGCATGCCTGTAAGCTACCAAACTGATCGGATTCATCAGGATTTATAGATAAATACAGTTGTGTATCATCAGCATAACAGTGGAAATTAACACCATGCTGTCTGATGATTTTACCAATAGGGAGCATATACATAGTAAATAAAATTGGGCCAAGTACAGAACCCTGTGGTACTCCAAAAGTAACCTTACAATGCAGAGAAGATTTGTCGTTTAGATGAACAAACTGGGATCTATCAGAAAAATACGATTTAAACCAGCCTAGTGCTGTTCCCTTTATCCCCACAGTGTGTCTTAGCCTTTCTATGAGAATAATGTGATCGACTGTGTCAAAAGCAGCACTGAGATCTAACAGAAGTAGAATAGACACAAGTCCATTGTCTGAGGCCATGAGAATATCATTTGTGACTTTAAGGAGAGCTGTTTCAGTGCTATGATGAGCTCTGAAACCTGACTGAAATTCTTTAAATAGGTAATTATTCCTCAAATGCTCTCTCAGTTGATTTTTTCAAGGATTTTAGATAAAAAAGGAAGATTAGATATGGGTCTGTAATTTATTAAATCTTCTTGTTTAAGAGAAGGTTTCTTAAGTAGGTGTTGTATTACAGCTACCTTAAGAGCCTCTGGTACATAGCCATTAACTAATGACAAATTAATAATATCCAAAATGGGGGTAACAATAATAGGAAATACTTTTTTAAACAATTTTGTCGGGATTGCATCCAACATACAAATTGAAGGCTTAGATGGAGACAATATTTTTGGAAGCTCAAAAGGCAAAACTGGGACATTTTCATTTCTCGTAAGTTTAGCAACTGTTCTAATTCTCCTCTATTAATAATGTAAAATATGTAGATCTAGCTTGGCAAAGGGTCCTTTTATACAGAAGCACTCTGTTTTTCCAGGATAAATAGGAATACTCTACAAGCGAAAACCGCCATGTCTTCTCCAATTTCCTGGTGTTTCCTTTCAAGGTACGAAGTTCTGAATTAAACCAGGAGGCCAACCTCCTATAAGTAATCACTTTCCTTTTTTATGGGGGCCACGTTGTCTAATATAGTACGCAATGAGGACATAATACTATGAACAACAGCATCAGTCTGTGTAGGGCATGAAATTAATTTGTTGCCCTCCACTGCGTTTCTCTGAAATACTGAAGAAATTACAGGTGGAATGGATTCTTTAAAGGCTGTCACCGCCTTGTCTGATAGACACCTACTATAAAGAGATTTTTTGTCAGATTTTCAGTACTCAGTGAAAAAGAACTCAAAATGTATCAAAAAATTATCAGAAAGGAGAGGGTTATGAGGCAGTACTATAACTTTTTCACACTCAATGCCATAATTCAGCACAAGGTCTAAAGTGTGACCAAGTGAGTGGGTAGGTGTTTGGATTTTTTGAGTGTAGCCAATTGAGTCTAAAATGGCAGTAAAGGCTACATTTATGCTGTCATTTTTGGTGTAAACATGAATGTTAAAATCTCCCACTATAATTATTTTACCAGTGTTTAACACTAGTTCAGTAAAAAAATCTGAGATCTGATCTATAAATTCAGAGTAAGGACCTGGTGGACAATACAAAATAACAAACAGAAGTGGTTTAATTCTTTTAGAGGTTGGATGAGGAAGGCTAAGGGTTAAATATTCAAAAGAACTATAACTATTAGTCGGCCTGGGATTAATTAATAAATCTGATTGAAAAATGCTTCCTACTCCTCCACCTCTCCCACTACTTCGAGGAATGTGAAAGTTTGAATAATTAGAGGTAGTTGATTCGTTGATACTAACATAATCCTCTTGATGCAGCCAGGTTTCTGTGAGACAAAGCAAATCAATTTGATTATCAAGAATTAAGTCATTAACTAATAAGGACTTTGAGGAGAGAGATCTGATGTTCAATAAGCCACATTTAATAGTTGTACATTTTTGTTTAATCTGAGTTGTTTTTATCTTTATGAGATTTTCAGGATTAGCTCTTTTTAGATTGATCTTTAATCTATTTGGTTTTGGCCGTGGGCAGGACACCGTCTCAATGGGATGATGGGTAGGTTTAATACATGGGTATGCATCAGAATATTTAATGGCAGATGCTTTGCTCTTCTTGAATTCTAAATAGGCTTTGAATGCACTTTCTAACATGTCAGGATCGTGTTGAAAATGTATAAACCATTTGGCAAAATCATCTATCATAGAAAGAATAAGGGGTAGAATGAGCAGCAGGTGGCAACGGGGGGGGGGATCTGACGGCATGAAACAGGTGACCGGAGGAAAAAACACGGAACTAAGAACTCAACCGTAGCTCGCCAGTGTTGACTCGCTGCCACCGGCAGGAGACTTGGGAGAAACCAGAACGGCGGTGTGCCCAACCCCCGGCGAGTGGTGTTCCTTGTGGGGGAGAGGTCTGTCTGATCCAATATTATGGTTGAATTATTCTGTCAACGATCGGATTAATGAACCAAAGCAGATATGTAATTTGAGAAAAAAAGATAATATTTATCATAGGAATGTATACTGACAACGAACGTGAAAACATATAACTGGCACGGAGGAGCGAAGAGCAAATCGCAAAATTAAAGAATACCAACACCTAAACAAGGAACTAATAAATAAATAAACAATCTGCGAGGAGGTGTTGGGAAAAAAACTTAGAAAACAACGGCAGAAAAGGAAAAACAAAGGAATGTGAATGGGGAGAGATCAACAGAAGAACGCAACAAGCAGAGGGGAGGAAACACTTACTGGGAAAGACTGGATGGCAAGAGAAGGCAAAGCACGGAGGATCGAAGGAAACCGGTAAAACAGGGAGATGCATTGCAATAATCCAGTGAGGAGAAAGCAGTTGAAAGAAGCTTTTATAGAGGGTAAGAGAAAAGTGAAATGAGGATAATCAATTAGTGAAATCTGATTCAGGTGGGCTGATTTCCAGGTGGGAAGCTGGGAGAGAGAGAGAGAGAGATAGGAGGAAAAAATAGGAGAGAGGTGCTGAACAAGGGAGGAAACACAAAACCACAATACAAACAACAATAATATTAATAAAAATACCCATAATAATAATAATAATAATAATAATATCAGAAACTACTGGATAAAAAAAGAAAGCACACATCGGATAAAACTATAAATCTATAAAAAATAGAACATACCAATAACAGAAAGAAAACAACCAGGAGGAAATAAATAACTAAAGCAGTACTAGGAACAACAAAACAACAGGCACAATGACAGAATTACCGTGGTATTATTCAAACTTTAGGTACAAAATACTTGACCCTTAGCTAAATATTAAATATAAACTATTTACTTTTGACGATAAAATTCCTACTATCTGGCTGTGGCCATAGACATATTGTCATTCAAAGTAAACTTAATTACAAATCGCTCAACAGCACAACTTCTGGTCTTAATTTTCTTTATAACATGCGTAATAACCAATAAACACAGTCTCTACAGTGACTTTACTTACCCTTTCAATGCTTTAAAATGAAAGGATGAAAATTAGAATTGTTAATATGAAAGAAAAATGTGTACCTTAGAAAAAAATACTGTATTTCTTCATTATTTTTGCAGTAGTTTATTGCAGTCATCAGTCTTGACACTGACAACAGAAAACGAAGTCAAATTTAACAGTATTCTACCGTATTACATAATAACAGTATGTTACTCTTAGAATTCTGCTGGAAATGTATTGAAATTCCTAAGTGCGAAGCAAACTACATTCTATTAGAAAAAGAGATTTATAACCCACTCTTTTACATTCTTAAGTTAAGATTGTTTTAGATTATGAACAAAAAAATTCTGTAATATATTTTACTGTAATTTATTAAATGGACTGAATAAAATATTTTGCAGTAAAGAACTGGCTTCAATACAGTGACATTCTTTAATATATTGTTATGTTTTTAATGTATCTCTGTTATAAGTTATATTAAGTCTTGTCTTGTTGATAAACACAACTATGCTCCAGTTCCTGAAGACAAACGTTGAAAGCAAATGTATGAAACTCACAAGCAATAAGCTTGTGATGACATATTTTATGCATGGCATTAACCAAACCTTCTTTTTAAACTGAGGATACCCCTTTTTTTATTTTTATTTTTTTACTTTTTCTATAATATTTATAGTTTAAAGTCTAATCAAAAGACCATGTGGGCACAACATAGGTAACAAAATAAAAACTGGAAAAATGAAAACATCGTTTTTAAAGGTTCCCTCAATTTTATGTGTTGACCATTAATTTTGGGAAATTAACTCACTGAATTACTTAGAAAGTTTAATCTAAAATAATTAATTAGTATAGATAAGTTTAAATGAGCTTATATAATTTAATTAAACATCAATACATAAGAAATAGGTAACACTAATATTAACAATGATCAGATAAAAAATTAAAAACATTTAATCAGACCTTACTTATAAAGTACTAATATATACAAGATTTCAAAACCAACTCCTTTAGATAAGATAAATCACAAGGTAGTGAAAACCAAAAAAGCTGGAGGGAGAAAATTTAAAATAGAATTTAAAATTTTAACAGAAATAATGTTGGTTTAAACAAAGTAAATGTTGTTGTGATATGTATAACATAAATTTCAAGAGTTTTAAAACACCCATGCTCTAAAAATCGGATTTATGTTAAAGTTAATTTAAAAATAACTAAATTACAAATAAATAGAGAAGAAAACAAATTAATTCAGATTACATTTAAACTAGTTGTAAAGATGCCAATATTGGAACAAGCCAAGGTGTGTACATTTATTAACTATAAAATAAGAAATACAATATTTAAAATGTGAAGCTAAACTAAAACAACAATAAAAGTAGAGATAAAAACTCCAATTACAATAATAAATTTGATCGCTAAAAGTAATATAAAAGCCAAAAACCTTTCAAATAATTAAAAAAAGTTGTATTAAATAATACAATAATTTTCATCAGTGTAACAAAAATCTAATAATAAGTACAGAAAAACAAGGAACATATTTCAATAAGATTATTTTAAAAAAACAGTCAGTTCACACCAATAGCAACAATTGTCTTTGATTTACTTTATTTTGATTTAAGTAGAATATCAGATAAACACAATCATAAAAGAGGGTCACACCAGAGAGAACTTGGTATCGCTATTAGTCTATAAAAATCTGGTGTGTACATTACTTTTTTTTAAATGCATCAAAATTGCAAGCACATATATTCTAATTGCCAGAAACCACAAATCCAAAATGTACATGCCTTTTTCTTTGCTGTATTAGCTGCAGAAACAGTATACAGGACTCTGCTTCCATAACACATGTGACCTGTAGCTCAAAATCGCTGCTCCTGAACACCTACTGTGCTGCTCATGTTACACCCTCTGTGCAGTCATAGCATAACCTACAAAACTTCTCAAGTTCTGTCTGCTCTTTGGGTTCTTTCAGGGTATGAATGGGCCTGTCGTTCATTTCAGGGCAAGTATGTGAGCCTGCTTGTGTGTGTCTCTAGTTCAACCTCTCTCTAGAAGAAAAGATAAAAATCTGTTGCTTTCCCTGGTCCGTAGTTGGTTCTCTGAATTTGTGAACAGGGGAGAGTTTGACTATGAAACATGCAGCAAAGTATGTTTAATAATTGGAAATCTCTTCATGGTAAAAACATGGGACGATAAAAAGCTATAAAAAACTACATGTTGCACAGAGTCAAACCAAATTTGTCTGTATGACAATTTTACAGTTTAATTTTGATGGTCTAATCAATGGCAACTATGTTAATATACTAAAATATCTCACATCCATTACTCTAAATAGAAAACAGCTTTTTCCTCCCATTCAGGCCCCCCCATCTTGGTACATGCTGCAGTAATTTAACTTCATTTTGTAATGTATGACCTGCTGCTTACTCTTTGAAAACTACAATCACACCCCAGGCAGACATCTTGTAAAAAATCCGATAATTCATAGGGGACTAGGCTGCATGCAGCAGCAGTTTTATTTTGAGCAGCTTTTGGAGAACAGTGTTACACTTCTGTTTTCACGTTCGGGCTCAATTGGAAAATGTAAAAATCCTGTCACCCACACAGTTTTGTAGACATAAAGGTTAAATTTGAAAATGGAAAACCATTGTTGAGGGCAAAACAGACAACAAGGCACAGCACATTTAAAGTGTGTGCACTCTTATTTACAGTTCTAGCTATATAGATCATAGCAGTTTTTTATTTTAATTTATATATACACACACACACACACACACTCTCACACACACACACACACACTAAAGCATTTATCCCCAGGGTGGCATGCACTAGGGGGCGGGGGTCGCAAGAAGACCAGAAAGTAAAAAATGGTATCTGAGTTGACTCCTTGTTTTAAATGTAGAAGCACGACTGGGTAAAAACACTGGTGTCACTGTCTGATATGTGGCCTATGGTACCGCACTCTTCCACCTCAGCGTAATGATTCTGAAACCACTATATTTTACTGAAGGGATGGTGTATTCAGAATAAGGTTTAGGGGAAAAAAAGTTTAATGTTGGCCTCAACAATTTGAGATTAATACTTTTGATGATAGTTTTTGCTTTTTTTTTCAGAGAAGGCTTTGTAGGGGAAACAGGTATCTGTTTTGCCCCGGGCTCCATTCATTCAAGAAACACTGCTGTATGTGCTTGTGTGTGTGTCCAGGCCCATCTGGCTTGGATTTTAGCCTGCACGATAAAATGGAAGACAGCTGAAGGCAGGGCTGGAGCTGCTTAGCGGCTGCCGACAAATGAAGAGAGACCAGGAAGATTTTTATCAAACACACATGAATGTTGGAGAGGGGGGTGCCATTTATTTTCCCCTGGATGGCAGCTTACATACATGCAGAAAAATGCAAACCAACAGGAGAGCACAACAGCATGTTCATTTCGAAGTAATCATGCTTACAAAATGAAGCAACGGGAAAACAGCAAAGTAAACACAAGGCAGGGAGGTGGGGAGGACTAGAGAGATCCACTGAGGGATAAACAAAAGAAAGCAATAAAACAGCAGTAAAACTGAAGTAAAATGCTATCTTTGACTTTTCCCACTGTGGTGTTTAGCCAGTAGTAATATGTCATGCCTACATTGTGCTTCTAATCTGATAAAGCTTCATGGTTCCTCCTGCTATTAGTGTCATCCATTGTCATTTGAGGTGGCAGGAATGGCAGCTTGTGACGCTGACCTCTTACGGAGCCCACATTCCCTTGTGGATAGGGGATTTAGTTAAAAGGAGCGCTTTTTTTTTTTACTCACATCAGAATTTATTTAAATGGGGGGAAGGATGGGTGCACAATACGTGAGTGATCAGTGACTTCTGCTGTAAATGAGAGGGAGAGGAATTGATGTAGTTTTGCCACGTTTTGTCTCCCCCAAGAGGATTTAGAGTTTTCTGCTTTTATCAAAGAGCCTCCCTCTGATAGTCTCTCTGTTTCTGCTTCCCGTCTATCCCCCTTGGCTTCTCAAAACAAAAAACAAAACGCTGCATGTGGTCCTAATGACCCCTTTATGTGTTTCATAAGGCCCGTTTATTGCATGCAAGTCTTACGGTGTATTTTTTCAGACGTATGGCTGTTATAAGTTATAAGCAAAAGCTGTGAAGTGAATTTAGTTATACAATTGAATGTGTTTATTATACTATGTATAGCACACATAACTTCTAACTACCAGAATCCACTAGTCCTAAGTCTAGCTCACATGGTTGGGATTTATGTCTTGTTTATTTTTTCCATTCTACAGTAATCCATGAAGCACATCCACACTATAATTCACCAACCATAAAGCATTTGAAAAAATGAAAATAAAAATTAAATGGAGAGATAAAAAACAGTACCTCATATTGCAGTAAGATTTTTGTATACTGCACAAAGAACTCTTTTTAAATAGCTCATCTCAGGTAATAGCTGCAAGCCTTTTAGGTAAAAGCTACAAGCTTAGCAATCTGCCCATTTTTATTTGAAAATTGCCCAAGCTTTCTGCTACAACTTAGCTACTACTTAGTTGTAACCAGATTTTGGTCTGGGGTTTGACTGGACCATTTTAACTAACATGACTAAGCTTGACGAGTCTAAACCATTCCATCATAGCTTTGGCTTCATTCTTGGGGTTGCCCTGCTGGTAAGTTTTTCAGAACTGTGGCTTTACAAATAATAAAATGACTTATATTTCACCGTTTGACCCAAAACTAGTATTAAAATTCGATATTAGTCCTTTTCGTGGATGTTAACAATGTACTATTTTAACAATTCATAAAATATATAATACATCCACAACACGTTTACAATTACAATAACTCCTAAACGTTTTTACCATTTCTTCCTATCATACCTTATTTCATGGCCCTTAATGTTTCAGCCTCTAATTATAAACAAACTAAAAACCAAAGCATACCATTTACCTTCAATAAGTCTGGATTTTTTTTTTATGTACAGTATTTTAAGTAAAGTGTTTTAACTGTATCCAGTTAGTGAATGATCCTTGGGATATTTTATTTTGGGATATTAATACATTTAAACTACGAATCAATACTGGAAGATAATTTAAAATGTTTTGCTTCTGCAAAATTTACATCCTTGAAGACATTTTGAGGGTAATTTAGTATAAAAAGTACATCCAGCTCATCGATTATTGTTTAAAAGTAAATTTCATTAGTCTTAAATACAAACTTTGACACAAATACAGTGAGCTTTTTGGTTGGAATCTGACAGAATGTGAAAACTCTCGCAAGGCCCGAGGTACCTGTCAATCATGATATCACCACTGGCTGTGCGAGCATCAGCTGTATTTAGAGGCTTTCATGGTCATTTACCATTCTGACCCTTTAGGTGAAAGTGTACTGTTTCTTTAGCTGTTTTATATCACAGATAATGAGATGCTCCCCAACCCGGCCATCCACTTCTAGTCTGGAATTGATCAATGGGACATCCCCTTCTTTGACCCTTATCTGGTGTTGGGCCTTTGCATTGTAGTTCTACATCTGGAGGAAAGATTATTTCTTTTACATAGAGGTTTGGACGAAGACGTGACCGGACTTTAATGCCTGGTGTGTTACTGCCAAGCCACCGTAGTAGCATGCTCACTTCCTCAAGAAGAAGTTTCCATCTGGGGAAAAACAGCCATTGATGTCTGACATGCCAGTTTGGGGATGTGTTAACTTTGACTCAGAGAACTGAAATTGAAGAATGCTTTATTTGTGTTTCCATCTGTCTCATATGATAACACAAAAAGGTGCGCAAGTTATTACCTACTATTACCTAATCAGCTGAACCCCTTATGTCCTCTCATTGACTTGTGTAATTTAGATCACATTTATACCAACAATGTGGGTCTTTAAGACCAAGAGGCTTTTATCTAAAGGCTGCTTAAGGGCTGTTTTAAAACTCCAAGCAGTGCTGCTGTGCTGTGAAATGCTCCACTATGTCATTGATGTGTCCCAAGTGTATCATAATGACAATCAATACAAGTATTTCCTGTAACACAACTATTGAGTATAAGCTCTGACATTTTCAGTCTTAAAGTTAATCTTTCTATTGACTTACATTGGCTTGAAAAAAAAAAGTTTATGCCACTGGATATTGATTGGTACAGTTCATTTCTCAACAAATGAAATGTACAGTGGAAGGAGAATGTTAAGCTGTAGCATAATAGTGCTTTTTCTTATATGCTCCATTAAAAAGTAAAATGCTTTAAAGGGAGCAAACAGCTAAAAACTATTCTGACTACAAATAATGATCATATTAATAACACATATGCTTCAGGCCCAGTGGGGAGCTTTTGGGCACGTCTGCTTCTGTAGCTCCCATCTTCTGCAATGACCCCGTTAAGCCTTGTAAATTGAGGACCATGAATATCAGTAATTAGCTTTCTTGCTTTAACAGCATTTGAGATCACCACATTCATCTCGTATCCAGTGCCCGCTGGCAAAAACAAAAAGGCTCACTAGGTTGAATTTTCCAAAGATGTCTGGGTTATGTTTCTATAATAAAATGTAATTTGTTGTCGTGCCTTGTTAAAGTCCAAATAAAAACTAGAATATTCTATTCCCGGGGAAATAAAGGGGCTTGCTGTGCAGCACACTAGACCTGGATATGACTCATAAAACACAGTGATGCATGTGATTATAGATTTATATGAAGCTGGGATGTTTTTATTGTTTATTATGTTTGTTGTGTGTATGTTAAAACACTGATTGCACTACGCCCTCTATATGCATATCTACGTTTACTTTATAAGGACATAGACATGGGTGTGTGAATATGATTGCATTTGCCCTCGTCGATGTTCACCCTCTACTGCAAGTTCAACTTGTTCATTTTAGTTTGCAAATGAAGCAATCTGGCTGCTGTTCACAATAAAACAAATCATAAAAAAGTAGCTTAACACAACTGATATTACAAGTGATCTCTTAAAAGGAATTTTGAAATGCCTCTTTTAATGTTAACTGCATTTTTAAAATGTTAGATGTCTGGTTGAAAATTTTTTTGGGTAGTTTGTTCAGTTTGTTTTTACTACCTGCGGCAAATGGTATTCATTGTCACATTGAAGCTTATGCCACTGTTCCTGAGAAAAATAAGCCCCCTCCATAGGGGAAAAGGCTTGTAGTTAATCAGTGTCCCTAAATTTGTGGACTTAACATCAAGTCAGTTGACTATGATGGCAAGCCATGATGGACTTTGGGGAATGCTTGGAACCATTGTGCCAGGATAGGTATTTAGGGTATTTGTGTGGCTGTTGTTCTCTGATCTACTCCAGTCCACCACCAGAGCGGAAGGGTTCCTGTAAAGTCCTAGACCAACTCTCTATCTTTCCCTCTCAGTTCTTTCTGGTGTGATTTAGCGTTAACTCCTAGCTGGAACTCTCAGTGTTTATTGAACTACTTACCAATAATTTTCTAAACAAGATAAAAACCCAGATCCTTGCTCTACAACTGGTAAATTCTGGTTCCTCATCATCTTCCACCTCAGTGAAAATTACAATGTACCCACTCCTTCCTAGCTCAAAAACAAAGCATGGTGGTGGGTCGCTGACGGCCCCCGCCTAGGAAGGGTACTCTGGGCTCTCTGTTGGGTCTGCAGGATTCCACAAAAGAGTCTGTGGGTGGGTGGGATTGGTGTGTGTGTGCGTCTCTTCCTTGCGGGATTGTATAGATGGGGCTGGAGGTGCGTGGTCCTGGGCCCATGTTCCCCTCCCAGAGTGAATGCAGTTAGTACCCCCCCCCCCATCTTCCTTTCTCCCCTGCTTTTGGTCTCTTGGTTGCCCAGTGGGTGGTCTCCTGGGCTGGTCGTGGCTTGTCGGGGTGCGGTCGCGGCTGCTGTGGGTGGGGCGGACTTTGGCCCCTACTGTCCCCTGGTGGTGGGTGGGAGATGGGGGCGCCTTCTCGGACCATCTGGTCCCATAATCCTCGGGCAGCGCCTCTGCTCCCGGTCTTACACACCTTACTCCCCTCTCCTCTCTGGCTCAAGTCTACAACACTCACCCACACACTTAGGGTCTTTGGGGGAGAGGTGTGATTTCTGGAGTGGAATGAAGTACTTCTTTGCCACACTCAATGAACCACTTTCCGTCATTCTTAAATGCACATTAGTCACTATTACATACCACAATCTCACACACCACACACAGGGCGGTTGGGGCGGGGGCTGTGCTGCAGCTGGAGAGCGGTGATCACCTTGCCGGTTCTGCGTGGCTCCTGGCTCCTTGCATGTCCTGACACTGAGGGCCTATGGTTGGGGCAGGGCTGGGGGGAACTCCACTGTCTGCAAACTGTGGGACGCTTCCCTCCACATCCCCTTCCCTAACATTTTAATTACATCCTAGTCATCAACATTTTGGGCCAGAGGGGGGCTTCCCCTCCCCCCTCCTCACCCTTCCTCACTGCTTGCTGCTGGACTCACCTGCGGACAGACTGGGCACTGGGGTGCAGTGCTGGGGGCACGGGGGCTTGTATTGATCCGCCCTGGCTGTCTGGGGTCGCCTGTCCCTCTCGGGTGTATGGCGGGCCCTCTGCTGGGCGCTGGGGGTGCTCGGGCGTGTGGGCCCTGGGTCCTGGCCCTGGCCTGTGCCCGGGCGGCCAGGGCCTGGTGGGACGGGTAGGGTGCTGCTTTTGGTACCTTGGGGGCTCTACTCCGTGGCCGCGGGGGGCTCTACCCCGGACCCCCTGTGCGGTCCTCCGGGTCGGTGCGTGGTGTCCCTGCCGTGGGCTGTCTGATTTGATATATCATACTTTTGTAGCAATTAGAAAATAAATAAAGAGGGAAAGCCAAGTGGTTGTACATAGATTTATTTAGGTCTTTGATGCAACAGGGCTGGATTTGCTTTGGATAATGCTTTTAATCTGCAGACATAAAACAACCCATCTAAATCAAGCCTGTCCGGACCACAATCTAGGGGTCATTTGTAGCCTTTTGAATGATTTTGTTTATCCTTTTGATAAGCTCAAGAATGGCATAAATTTGTTTTAAATTCATGTCAGAAATATGATATCCACCTAATATCAATTTGCAGTAGGTGCAAGTGAAAAGAGTGAGCTACCCCTGCAGAAATCACACTTAACATTGCATTAACACGTTAAAATTCAAAGGAAAGTTCAGAATTTGTGTATGGACTTAAGCATTTATGGCTGCCTACATTTACAATCCAATTTAGCAATCGCCTATGTTTTTAAATTAAGTCTATGGCTTTTTTGAACCATGGTTTAGTTGGCACTGGTTCCAATTCCAGCTCTAGGTTAAAACTTAAGAGGTAAACAGAACCCAGCATAAGTGACCATCAGTACTTGCTCCCTTTTAACTGTAGTCTGCTTCAGTTTGCACAGGAAGCTGTCAAAATCCTCTCCTCTTGCACATCTTTTTGAAGTAGCTTCTGTTCAAGTAAAAAAAGCAATATATTTTTGGCTATTGTATTACAGGTAAAGCCTAAGCCTGAGGTAGGCTACTTTTACTACACTTTAAAAACACTGATTAATTTAAAAGATGCTTCTTAAGACACGCAAGTTACATCAGAAATGTATTCCGTGGTTTTGTAGTCAGTCAGGTTAGAGAAGAAACAAAATAGAGTCTTACAATTCTTCACACAGCGATGTTTTGAACTACACATCCCCTCATCTGACTACACTGATAATGTTTCAAAGGATAAAATAGGAAATTTGAAAATGGAAAAAATATACTGCATAATATTAATCTCATGGGTAAACGTATTCTCTATCTTACAGTAGAGAATAAGTTTGTACATTTCAAAATCGCATTAGTCTTTACCCTGCAAATTACTTGAACAGAAGCTAGCATTTTTCTAAAGTAACATTTTGACGAAAAAAAGGATTTATAAAGTCAAAATAGAAAGAAAATATTTTGTTTAACACAATATGCCTTATGAATGTCATTATCCACATGAATAATTTTGCTTAAACACCAAAAACAAAAAACCTTACCCTGAACCCTCCCTCAAATCCATAAACCAATTCTGCAGTGTGAAATCAGCTCTGCTTGGATCACTTCACATTTGACCTATGGTTATGGTTAGCAAAAGGGTATCATTTTCCATTCCGACTTGTGTTTTTCTTACAACCCAGTACAATGTCAATACACAAACTATACATAATTTTTATATAAGTAAATTACTAGCCAGTAAGTGAAGAAACAATTTATTCAATTAGGAAATTCAATAACAGATGCTGTAATATAACTGATTTAAAAAATTGTCATAAAGTCATGTTCTCACCCAGACATCTTTGCAAAAGACATCACAAGCAAAAATACTTATATTGCAAAAACGACAATTTAAGACTGATAGTGAATCCTAGTTCTCATAGACATCTGCTCCATCAATGAGCCAGAATAAATGTGTCTCAACGGACCTACTTTAACACACTGATATAACCAGAAGTTTAAACTAATTCATTTTTATTGGATTACCTAAATGGGGCGACAAATTACTGTTGCATGAAAAATAACACTGATGTAAAAATTTTAAACTTGAGCACAACTGCTGCCATAATTTTTCCCTCATTCATCATCCCCCAACACCAGTTCCCCCACCCGTAACCGATTATTCAGTCTCGGCCAAAGGATGGTTTTCCAATTAGGTCCAGAGTGTAGCAATCTAATTTATATTCATAGTTCGTATAAATGACAGAGGAGTAATGATAATGATTATGATATGAGCAGAGAAAAACAATTACAGTCACCACCATCATAAATACATGTTGCAAAATTCTCTATCATTACAAAGAAATGCCTCAAAACATCCTGTATACAGCTGACACTAAGCAGACAGAAGGAGAAAATGGGGGATATAGTATGGCAGAAGCTTTTTTTTCTTGTCTTAATGAAACAACTGTTTGCCAACTTTTCCCAACAAGCCATTTAATATGTACTTCAGATGAGTGGCCATGAAGATGTGTTATTGGCTCTAACCACTGATCAGTCTTTTAGTGGCTTCACTAAAATCAAATTTCTTGCAGCAGTTGCAACTAGCCTGAAAATGGCAATGAAAAACCAGGAAATAGCATGTTAGCAATTGTTTTATTCTGGAAAAACTTTGGTAGTCTTTGCTCTAACCCAATGTTTTGCACTTTTAACAAACAATACAAGGGAGAGCTTGAGCGTAAATGTGAACAATATTGTTCCCATGCACCCGACCACCCATATGCCTGCTCCCGCACTCTGCTGCACTGCTTGGGTATGTGTGTGGAAAACAAGGAGTGTGCAGTTAAGAGGGTATGATTTATAGTGCTCTGCAGGTTGTAACTCATTTCAGACCGAATTTTTTGCCAGTGTGATTGCATCCTTTCCTAATGCCCTTGACGAAATGGGAAGCACAACCGATGATCCATGTCTAAAGACAGACATTTTTTGGGTGTGACTTTTGAATCTTTGCTTGTAAATTACCCGGTTACAAGACAAGTCAGTTGTACAATGAACACAATTCTTACATTAAAGAAAACACCTGTAAATGATTTAGACCTACTACTACATATGATACAATCAAAATTATCAGAAAATGCTAAGGCTGGCTGATTTAGTGAATAACAAATGCATAGCCTAATAGTAATTTTGTATCAACTACCCGTCTAAATGATGTTAGTGTATACATGGTTTTAATTTTATTTACAAATCTGAAAAGTGTGCCATGGACTTAGATTCAGTTCTATTTACCCTAAACAGTTAATCTTCATCTTCATACTGAAGAAGGTAGTCCGTGTAGGCTAAGAGAGTAACAGTAAAACCGGCTTCTTGCAGAGTCTTTCCACACTTCATTTGGTGTAGTTTGGGGTGTACCAGGGAGCAGAAACTAAGTAAGTAACTGTTTTGATTTTAATTGGAGATTTTAAACAGCCAGTGAGTGCACTGTTCCTCTAACTTAGAATCTATAACATACCATTAGCCCTTAA
>JAVLVB010000702.1:1567156-1578320 GCA_032876305.1 Orestias chungarensis | reverse complement strand
TAGTCCGTGTAGGCTAAGAGAGTAACAGTAAAACCGGCTTCTTGCAGAGTCTTTCCACACTTCATTTGGTGTAGTTTGGGGTGTACCAGGGAGCAGAAACTAAGTAAGTAACTGTTTTGATTTTAATTGGAGATTTTAAACAGCCAGTGAGTGCACTGTTCCTCTAACTTAGAATCTATAACATACCATTAGCCCTTAAATTGTGCACCAAAGACGCATAAATCTGACACACAATTCATTAAGTAGACAAAAACAAATAGTGTCATGTAAATTAAACAAACGGACACAAAGAAATAACACACACAGAGCATTGTATACTCCATGAATCTGGAGTATATCTGATTTCTGTGGACGGTTCAGAAAGGGTGGTGTTGTAAGACTTAATGGCTATGTCTTGTTGTTGTCTTATTCTAAAAGAGACAGAATCAAAAAACAGAAAGTCAAACTGAGAAGACAAGCAACAGACCAACCGGCTGGCAGAATGGGCTCAGCACAAGCAGGTGGAGAGACAATAGGGAAGACAAACAGCTGCAGGGAAAGGAAAAAAACATGGAGAGCGGAGCAGTGCTTTAGTCTTGTCTTCATAAGATACACTAACTTCCTAAACACACCCCCGACAGCAGGAGAGGCCTTGCTTCCTCTTTCAATTTAAAGCTTCTGGAACAAATAAACTCAAGGGGATGTGCTTGACTCCACTGAGATTTTGTGATCAAGGTTTAGTCAAATCTTACATCTTGCAGTAATAACACAGAGATCAGAGCCTGTTGTTTTTTTGTTATTTTTTTAAAGAAAAAACATCACAGTCTTAATCATCATTTACCTTCCGCTTCCACAGAATGATTTTTCATTGATTCATCAAAAATATTTTTTTATTACAGTTTCTTCTGCCGACAAGCTTTTCTGGAGGTTCAACATGCACGTTGTTAGGCTTTCTTACGTAGTGCTCTCTCTTTTATCACTGATTTAACAGCATTTAGCTCGAATTTGCCTTTGCTATGGTTAAAATGGTCAATTGCCTTGCTAGGAGGATGCTATCAAAAGAGAAGGACTGTACGTTTTTCTGTGAAATCAGAGTAATTTTAGAACTTTGTTTGTTTGGAGACTGTAACTTATTTCTTCTAATTCTAGCTTTAAATATTAATCAGACACAGAAAAATTGCAGCCAAAACTTTTTTAATCAGCAATTTGCTAATTTTACCACTGATTAGTATATTATTTTTAAATTATAATTTAATTTGTGTGAAGTTGCAACAATTGCGACAACTGTGACATAGACAAAGCTGACTACCAAAACATTTGAAAGAACTAGAACAAAGCTTCTGAGGTGTCATGTAATAGTCCTATCTGCCTTCCACACTAAATAATGTGAACTAAAAACATAATAATTTCCAGTGTGAAGATGAGAAAAAGAAAATCCTAAAAGTAAAAAAACAAATGACTCATAATTTCCCAACGTATTTGTATACAAATCCTGTAAACCCAAAACAACAATATGTGGATAGCAAAGTTTACTCTAAATAGTTCCCATAATAACTGTGTTTAATAGATATTGGACTTTTTTCAAGTTTCCTACGTTTGCACAACAAATGGGTATGTATCATAAAAAAATGAAATGGTGAAAGAGGCAGGATTTTTCCCCATCCAGCAATTAAAGTCTCTTCATGAAAACAATTTGAACATTAGCTTCAAGAAACTAGAGCAAAAAAGTTGTTCTTAAAACCTTTGCCAAAATTACCTTTTTTTTAAATTTGTTTTTCTGTCACAGGTAGCTGTGGTGAAACTGCATCCCCAGTGTATCAAGCCACTATTGACATAGGCCCCAACACACCAGAACAATTTGCAATGATAAATGGATATGGTAAATTGATACATAAATATAGCGACGAGAGACACAGGAAGTAATTTACCACTGAAGCTAATTATAGAGTGGGCTCACCATAGTGCACTTTTACAGTCCTAGGTAGGATATTATTTTGTTAAGTCTCCAAGTTATTGTTTCCTGACTACAGTTCTTGCAATCTTTGGTATTGCTATTTTCATTTTGGGTAGCCACAATACTTTTTCCTATTATGACCACCCTTGTGCTCCGTTTCTTTGTCTTGGGCATTTTTACATATTTCTTAACTTCTGACAAGAAAATAAATATAGCTATGATGTGGCTGAACACCACTAAAAAAGAAAATACAACAAAAATGTTGCCTGCTTGTCATTTTGACAGTTTGCCTCTCCTCGGGACATGCCATATGACATTAAATTAATAAGAATACTTAATTAATCCCAAAGTGAAATTTAATATTTTTGTATCTCATATAATACCAGTTTTTTCAAAGATCTGTTGCAGATGCTGATGGTCATAGGCAGATCTGAACAATCCTCTGATTAAACACAATCTATTTTTGCTCTCTTAAGCTCAGAGTTGCCGATAACGTAGAATCTGAAGATAACCAAACCTGTTTTTTAATCATTACCACTTTAGAGTGTCCTACTAGTATTTTGTAATACAGATTTTCTGTCCATATACGATTTTCGGCTGCTTATCAATTGCACTTCTAGAGCAGAAATTTCTACACAAAACATTGCCAGAATATTTAATTATTGTTTTTGTCACAACCAGTCATTCAACTTTACAGGTAGGTTGGGATCTCAATGGAAACCTTTTACATCCCTGGGTAGGGTGCCAATCTTTAGTCTCCAAGTTCCTGCTCTCAGACCACATCCCATGAAAACAAACATAGGTTTTATTTCAATGAACACCCCAAAAAAAATGTTAAATTGTAGATGGCTAAATGCCTTTTAATGGGCTAATAATCAGTTCTATCTATGCTTTTTTAACATTTCATTTCCTGTCAATACAGTACCTGACAGTACAACTACAATGTTTGGAAGGTGTGAGAAACTCTAAAGCAATACCCTCGATTTGTTTAACAGCTGAATTTCTTTCAGTGTTACTTGTGGCTTTCAGTTACTGACTTTGAGAAAAACTCTGCCTACATTTATTGCTATATAAAAAAAATGGATGCAGCTATCGTAACAGCACTATGCAATGTATGAGTTTTCCATTCTTACATGAGTTACATCATATCCTTGTGCAGTTTCTACCTACATTTATTCACTTTTTGTTTATTTTTCAAACCATTTGGCCCAAAAGGTCACCCACTTAAAACGTTCCTATAACACAACTAAGCGCATGTGTATAAAAAATCCCTTTGAAATGTATTTTTACACAATTGTTAACCACATGAGACATTTTGACCTGCTGCGAGCACCTGGGTGTCATAATACCACAAGTTCATGTTCCAAGGCAAACAAATTTTACCTGCTGACGCCAAAGCTAACACCCAAGGTCTTCCATCAATGCTTGGCGGGTTGCTGCTTTGCTGCATTCTGTGTGTAGACTTTTTACCCCAACATTTGAAACTGAGAAAATGCATTTTTTCATAACAGGAGAATGAAAGAGAGAAATTAAGAAATTTTTATGAGGTGTAACAGAGTAAAGTGGGACAGCACACAGAGCCATTTTCAGCAGGGTAGAGAATGACATTTTTGCTGAGCAGTGGTCACCCATGGCAGCCAGTGGAGATACGTATGTGACAGAAATGCTGACCCCTTTGGTCAATGTACTCACCAATCTGCTGACATCTCAGATTCTGCAGGTTTCTTGTAAATTCAAGACCTGCATTTCCAGTGCTCAAGGCGACAAGTCATTAACCTCATCAAGCAGGTTTAGACGGCAAACAGGAACAAAAGAACCCCTGCACCAAATGCATTAAAAGACCAGTTTAGATGTCATGGTATTTAAAAGTGGCATGGATGTTTGGTAGCATGCTAAATCTGAGGATCTCAGAGGGAAAGCTGGCTAATTCATTAAAAAATCACTATGAACTTCTGTACCCTGCAAAAAACATTAAACAGTGTATGTTCCAAGTTGTCAAGCTGGCACACATATGATGGATGGAGCCCAAACTGGGCTATCAGACCTGACTGTTTTCTTTCTTTTCTCTCCTTCTGCGAGATACAAGGCAATGGTTTATTTTTTTACTAATTCTGGACTATTTCAGAGTAATTTCAATTTTAAAACTGTTACAGTTTTTCTGTGTTCACGCATAACAATGTATGCTTTTTGAAAGGCCATTTCCATTACCCTACTGTAGATAATATCAACAAGTATTTTAACTGTTCCTAAACAACAGCGCCATAGCAAAGTATTTTTTACTAAACTGTGAGACGCAAACCGCAGGCACATTTAAATATGTTGCAAGATCTGAGTTATATTAAACTAATTTCCAAAATATTTTTATGTATGTTATTTCAGTCTAAAATACAGTATTAAAACATGTTTTAATAAAATTGACATAAATTGAATTAGGTACTGGGGTTGTTAGCCTTTTGGTGAAGTTTTTTGCTGTGTTAGGCTCAATTCACACAGAATTAGTTTTACCTAGGGACTTCTGATAATTTATAAATTACGCGTGAGTTGTAAAATCCACATACTATGCATCTGTCATACATCAAACCTTTTAAAGTACAACTGGAAACCAGATTACTGTCAATACAATTCACATTCCTGGAGGCATTATAGCTAATTACCGTAATATATTTAATAAATAGCTTGATAATGTAATAAAAAATGTTGCTTACTGAATGCTTCTACACGTATCTTTCCACATTGTTGTCCTGCGAAATTCAGCCCCTTTAGTGGATCTCTTTCTGGGTGTCCAGATGTTTTGCCAAGATACACTTAATTTGGGACTTAAAATGCTTTCAGAAAAGACATGCGTAATTTCACCCGCAGCCTCCATCACAGAACCTGGAAAAACTAGAAAAGGGTGCGCAATATAAATAACAAACACTGCCAGATTCGCACAGTACTAATATTATCATGGGACGTCTGGTAGATAATTTGTGTTGGAGTTATTAATTTACAAATCACAGACTTGTGCATTCACAGGGGATTAAGAGGTTAAGATCACAGACATCCTCTACAATTATTACAAATTATCAAAGGTCACTAGGTAACACTAATTCCATGCAAATAGGGCTCTATAGTGATTACCTTTTACCACTATGGGCAGGCCTTGTGGCTGGGCTCAGTCTCTCAGGTAAAAAAAAAGAAAGGTATAAAGAGGGACATATATACATGATAGGTATTATTAATCTATTTAAACATATTTAAAAATTTTGTTTCAGGGATTTTGTAAATTAGGTCATTGTATTCTGTTTTGGAGCTCTGCCAAGGACGGTCCCAAGCTCGACAGCGCTAAAATACTGCTATGCTGAAAGACAGCAAGAAGAAAGAAAAGTTCTAGGTTATCCTCTTCAACAAATTCCAGGTCCTAGAAGAGCTGCTGGAGAAGGAGACGATAGAACAGAAGTGGCAGAAAGTGAAAGAAGTGGTGACCCCAACATGCCAAGAAGTATTGGGCACCAAATCATACACACACAATGAATGGATCTCAGCAGAGATGCTACATAGATAGAAAGATAGGAAAAAGAAGAGAAAAGAAAACAATGGTGAACAACAGCAGAACAAGAGCAACAAAAGTAAAAGCACAAGAAGAGTATACAGAAGCAAATAGAATTGTCAAGCGAAGCATTAGAGCAGACAAGCGGAACTATATAAAGTTATTGGCAATAGAAGCAGAAGAAGCAGCGCATCAGTATATCACCAAGGGCCTGTATTTCCTCCTCCAGAAATTATCAGGAAGGTTTGCTAAGCCATAGAGCCAGTAAAGAACAGGAATGGAGAAGCGACAGAAGACGAAAAAGAACAGAAAAAGATGTGGATCAAGCTTTTTCAGGAGTTACTCAACAAGTCAGCTCCTACAAACCCACTGGAGATACCAACAGCTAAAAGCTGTGCACCAGCGAAGGAAGAGATCCACAGTGCCATCAAGCAATTAAAGAACGGCAAGTCTGCAGGACCTGACAGCATCCCGGCAGAAGGACATAGGGCAGAAGTGAAGACCAGCGTGGAGCTTTTAGACCCACTCCTCTGCAAGAAACGGGAAGAAAAAGAATTACCAACTGAGTGAAAGTAAGACTACCTCATCAAACTCCCCAAGAAAGGCGACCTCAGTTCCTGCACCAACTACCGAGGGATAGTGCTGTTGTCCATCACAGGGAAGGTGTTTAACCGCATTCTGCTGAACAGAAAGAAAGACATTGTTGATCTGCATCTTCGTGACACACAACCCGGCTTCCGAAAGGAGAGATCGTGCACAGAACAAATCACAACCCTGTGCATCATTCTGGAGCAGTCCCTGGAATGAAACTTCCCTCTCTATGTCAACTCCATCGAATAAGACAAGGTGTTTGACAGTGTTGACAGGCAGACACTCTCAAGATTACTGAGAACCTACAGAGTGCCAGAGAAAATGACCAACATCATCAGGAAGTCATATGAAGAAATTACCTGCAGAATAGTACATGGCAGACAGCTCACCGACGCCTTCAAAGTAAGAACTGGAGTGAGGTGAGGCTGCTGACTCTCGCCCTTCCTGTTCCTGCTGGCCATAGACTGGATCATGAAGACATCCACAGACCAGAAGTGAAACGGTATCAAGTGGATACCCTGAAAGCAATTGAACGACCTCTACTTTGTAGACGATCTGGCTCTTCTCTCCAACACCCAACAACAGATGCAGTAAAAGACCAGCATCGGACAACTCAGCTAGACATGTCCCCAACATCGACAGATGGAAGACCAAGGTGTTCAAGATCAACGAATCCAACAAGACACCCATTACAGTCCAAGGCGAGGCACGGGAAGAGGTGGAAGGTTTAGCCTATTTCAGCAGCATCCTAGACAACCATGGAAGAACAGATGCAGATGTCAGGACCCACATCGGTAAAGCACAAACAGCCTTCCATGAGGAACATCTGGGGATCCAGCGAGATTAGCATCACCACCAAGATCAGACTCTTCAACACCATAGTAAAGCCAAAACTACTCCACAAAGCAGAAACCTGGAGAACCACCGTCACCACCATGAAGAAAATCCAAGTTTTCATCAACACCTGCCTCAGGAAAATCCGAGATCCGATGGCCCAACAAGATCAGCAATGAAGAACTGTGCCAACGAACAAAACAGCAGCCTGTTGACAAAGACATCCTTGAGAGACGCTGGCAATGAATTGGTCACACCCTCCTCAAACCTGCAACCAACATCACCAGACAATCCCTCACTTGGATCCCCCAAGGGAAGAGGAAAAGAGGGCGGCTTAGAAATACCTGGCGCTGAGACCTGGATGCAGGTGCAGGGCAGATGGGCAAGACGTGGGGACAGCTGGAGAGACTTGCCCGGTACTGGAAGGCCTGGAGAGAGCTTGTTGCCTATGTACCTGACGGGACCACGGGTAGAAGTTAATTGAAGTGAAATTATTCTTTTTTGCATTAAATTGGAATTTTATCAAAACATAAATTTAGGCCATTATATTTTTAAGATAATACAAGACTCAATTCGGGCAGAAACTTCATCATGATGTTTTTACATGTAAAAATTTTTTGCAGTGACCTTTGTCTTTTGTTTCACTTTAATCTTAGTCTGCCTGCTTACTGTCAGTCTTCTTTTTGTCCTTCTCACCCTGCAACCTTATTACTCCCGGTGCTCTGATAACAGCTGCGGTCACATTAGAAGCAACACTTTATTCTGACATGTGGAATTCTTCACACACAGACACAAATACACATTCCATGGTCTGCATGGGGGTTGTTAGTTTAGCATGGGTAGCCAGAATTACATCACGATACAAGACAGCAGTGATTGGTTGACAGCTGAGCCTGCCAAAAGAGCGGTTGTCTGTGTTGGTGGTCAATGGTATCCTGCTAAAATCCTTCCAAGTGGTGGCGAAGCAGAGTGAGTAAGGCCCCCTGAGCAATTGTAGGACCACTGGGACTGATTATACAATGTGAGCTTGTTCTGTTTGTTTGAAGAGAGTTATGTTGCATATTGAATGTTTTTCATTTATAGGGGTTGTCTTGTAAGGGTTGACGTGTCATAAATATGTGAAGTGCCATAAAAAATGTACGAACAAGTTGCAAGGGCACATACAGAGATCTGAGAAAGTACAGGCTTAATACAGCAGTATTTGATATTTTAAAATGGTAAATTTCTGTGAGAATTTAATTTGTTTTTTGAGTGAGTCTGCCTCTTCATGGTGTCACAGCTGCCTAATGCTCCAGGCTTTATCGGCTATTGACAGATTTTTGTTGATTGATTATTGGCCAATAAGAGGAGAGACACATAGGTATTTGGTTAATGCAAAACATGCTATGACCACTTAGATGATCAGACAGATTTATGTCTGCAGGAATAATTTAGTTTGTCATTGTCATGCACAGATATATTTTGTTGGTGGGGTACAAGAGAACTACGGAGATTTATCTACAGAAAATACGCACATTTTTACTATTATTATTCTGATCTATTATTTAGTAGCAGAAAGCGAGTGGTAGACACATAAGACATTGTCTAAAACTTAAGATTTGGTGGATCCCTGCAAGGATTCAAGGATTCCCTGCAGAATTCACAACAGAAACAACACTCATTTAAAACTTAATTTAATTACAGTTTGTTGATTGGTATTTTTATCACTTGATGACAATCATGATTTAGAGATGGTCCAAAAATATAAGGAATTTTGATACCCCTGCTTAAACCTGTTGACAGGGCAGGGGTGTAAAAGTAATGTAAACGAGAAGCAATTGTTAACACCCCCAGTTTTAGGACAATTTTTCTTAAACTTTGAGACCATATCTATGTGTTTGACATCATTGGAAAGTTTAGAATCCATAGATTTAGTATCTGTAAATTATTTAAAATGTCCCTTGGGGGAGACCTGTTCCTCATTATGTCATAATATTAAGTTTATTAATCTTGCTTTCTAATATTCTTAAGTTAAATTATTTCTGTTTATTTTTAAAGTTTATTTTGTGTCGTGTTTTCAGAATATTATATTTAATGTAATATTCAATTACATTTAATGTAATTCAATTGCTTTGAACGTTTAAAGCGTGGTTTCATTCTTTTTTAATGTTTTATTTTGATGTTAATTATACAGTCTATACCTGCAGCATTTTGTCAATTAAGTGGCCAAATAAGATTTGTTTGAAATGTATACCCATCTAACTAAATATTTTTCAATGAAAAGGAGAGGAAACAAATAAGAAAAATATTATAAGAAGATTAGACAAATTGTATAATTGTGTTTCTTGTTAATGCCAAAAGTAGATCTCAGTCAGCTTTATTTCCAACCAGAAGTTACATCCATTGATAATTGCCATGCTTTACAGAAATTTTAAGCTTTTTATTTTTCATGTAAAAGAAAATTATTAGATGGTGGAGTTAATATGTAGCAATCAACTGCAATTTTATGTTTTAAAACCTAACAAAGTGACATTATTAGTTTTAAAATCAAACATTTACACCCACAATACTACTATTATTCCAGAGTTGACAGCTTTACGCTCAACTAAACCTTTCATTAATGTACAGATATAAACCAAATGCTTATTGGCAAACAGAAATGTTGTCACACATTCAAATAAATCTTAAGATTAATTGATGTTTTTCTTGATTTCTACAGAGAGGATGGTAATGACATGGGCTGTGTTTTGTTCTGTGTAGTTGTGTTGTTTACTTTGTTATGATTAAGTTATTGTTTTCTTTAGGTTATTTTCTATTTGGTTGATTCTTTGTTTTGTTGAATGTTCCTCCTGCTCTCTGTCCCTCTTTTCTCTCTCTCTGTGTTTCCCTCAGCCTGATTTTCATCATTACTTGCACGTGTTCCTAATTATCTGGTAATCTTCTCCACTGCTTCACCTCTTTCTCCTCAGTATTTAAGCCTGGTTCTCACATTCACTACTCGCTGCACTATTACGTTACCTTACTCTCCTTGTTGCTCTGTTCTCCTTCCGCGGTCCAGTCCTCATCTCTTCCCAGCAAGTTTCCCCTTCTGCTCGCTTGGTTCGCTTTGCTTGTCTCTCTCCCCTTTTCGTATAATCCGTGTTCTTCCGTTTGTTTCTTTCATTAGTTGTTTTTTTTCTTCGTAGCTTGTGATTTTTCTCACTCCCCTCGTTGTTGTTGTTGTCTTTTATTTTCCTCCCACATTTTTCTTCGCTCTGGTTTCTTCCTCCGCGCCGCATTTTTTATCAGTTTGTGTTCTGTTCCTTATTCATTCAAACAATAAATTTATATTTCTTTCTCGCAATCCACCTTTGCTCGAGTCATATTCACCGTTCTTGACAGGTAAAGATTTAGATACCTTTGTATTAGCAGAAGAATTAATGAGTGTCTTTGCAAATAAAGCAGTTTCTGTTCAAGGCAAGACTTATGGTATTCTTTTAAATAATGTTGGTGCTGTACTGTCAAACAGGAGTTTTGATAAAAGATTTCTGATTTATTTTTAAACTTTCTTAGCCCTGAACTGTTAAACTCTCTAAACATAAAACTTCAGACTTAACTCCAACCAAAGCTAAGAAAATATTACAATTGAAAATAAGATAATGCAGCCATAAAAAAATTGACAGTTTGAGTGATTTATTAAAAAGTCTGATACGATATTTGGTCGAGGGCAACAAGGTCAGTGGCACCTGCAGACGTGTTTCCAAAGAGGTGTCATGATGTGTGTTTGGTTTGGTTCTGTTTTCTTCCTGCGTCTCGTCACTCCGCCTTCATTCACAGCTGTCAGCAATAATTCACTCATCTTCTCCACCAATCACACCCCGGTTCTCAATATTTAAGCCACATGCAATCATGCACTCACGGCTGGATCGTCTGTTTGTTCCCCGTTGCTCCTAGCCTTGCCTGCTCATCTCTCCTCGTATTCCTCGTTGCCTCTAGCCTTGCCTCCTCGTCCCTCCCCGTTATCCCTCATTACCTCTAGCCTTGCCTCCTGCATCATCTCCCTCTGGTCATTTCCCTGTTGTCCTTCCTGAGTTCCTCCTCTGATGTCCTCGCCTCTCTATCTTAGTTTCACAGTCCTTATGTCTCTGGTAAGTCTCTTGCGCTAGCTCTTAGTCCTGGCTCGTCACCTCGGTTCCCTTGTCTCCTCCCGTGTTCCTTGTGTGTCTTAGTTTCTTAGTCCCCGGTTCCTGTGTACCCCCCCTGTGATCGTTATTGTTATTATCTGTATTCTGTTAGTCTAGTTCTTCCCTTCCTGTGTT
>JAVLVB010000702.1:1516467-1556246 GCA_032876305.1 Orestias chungarensis | reverse complement strand
ATAAAGCAATGAGCACCATGTTGCTTAAAGTTGGTCCTACGGGATTTTATAACATCATCACAAAACAGAACAAGAGGATTTAGGTAAACATTTTCACAGACAGACTCCAAATATATCCATATAACATATACAGTGCTATCAAGTTCACATTTGTTCCAGCTGTTGTAACAATAAAGCAAACTTCACTGGGGACAGTTTTCTTAGGAAGGGTTTACATTTACTAATTAAGTTTGTTGAAATCTCAACAAGATAATGCAAACACAAATCTGTCCCCCACAGATGTTGGGTAAAGCATCATTAGGACTAAACAACCCTACCAAAGTATACATCTATCCATTATCCAACACAATCCTTTGTAGGATCGCGAGGGTCTACTGGTGTCTATCTCCTTCTCCACCAAAATATGTAATTTGATAATTTGGTGTTACCAAAACAAAGCTAGTCTTTACGGTATGGAAAAATAACAGTTTTTCAAGCAGCTGAAAGAACAGCTGTTTGTTTTACTTAAAGAATACGACATCATGGTCAGCCCATCTTGATACCAATGCTGATATTCAAGTTTAATACTTATTCTTTGAAATGGCTCTGCAAAACTACAGCTGTTTTTTAATTGGTTGCCAGGGTAAGTGAACAACAAATACCTTCCAGCAGTGATCTGTTGGGTGATAGAAATTGAGTCATGTGTGGTGTGTGGCCAGGAACTGAAAAGTGGGCTATGTGAGTCAACAGAGGCAATGCCTGGTGCTGTTAGTTTTCAAACTTTTTCGCAAGGGAGCAAAGATCTACTTTTTAAATCTTGTAACGGATTACATGGGCAAGTAAGTAACACACTCACAAGCCCATACTCCAGACGGTAATATCCACAAAGGGGCTAACCCAGAAATACAAACAGATGCACATACATGAGGCCGTGGAAAGACGCTAAGCCTTGGTTGCCTGAGTGAAGAAATACACAAATGAGATAGAAGCCAGACAAATACACTTTACCAAACCGGGTAAACGGTATAAATTACCAAGACATATTGATAATCAGATAGTTGGTATAGTGTATAGAAAAAATTAACAACTGGAGACACCCAAGTCAAAATGGAAACATGTTGACTTAGCTCAGATCCTGTGGAAGCTCAAATGGACAAACTCAGAATTACCATCTACCAATACGACTATTCATAACGAGTAGTGGACAGCTTATTGGATTGCTCTGGTTATGCCAAATTATGGGCACAACAGAAAACGGAAGTACAATTGGTAGGAATAGCAAGGGTTTGGGGTAGAGATACAATGAGCCTGAAGGTAACTGGTAAATGCATTGTGATTTTTTATTTTACTTTTGTAGTTCTAATAAAACTAATAATAATAATAATTTTCTTCCAGTTTTTCTGCTCAAAGCCTACAAGGTGTTTGATGTGACATTTTTGACGGTCTGGCCAAAGTGTCACAAACAGGCGTGTTATTCTTTTTGAAGTTTCAAACAGTTATAAATGAAAATCGTGTAAATTCCAGTGCATTTCTATCTGATTCTGGAGAAGCTTGCAAATTGACATGAACAGCTGTTTACCTGAACATATGTAGAAATTCACATGTCCTCACACTAACAAGGACCCCCTTTTCAGGTCGTAAACACCACCACACATTTAGTGGCAGATGTGCAGAAATAGATAAATAGTAAAAAAACAATATTCAGTCATATCCATTAAACCCCTTATGTATAAGGAAACAAAGCTTCACATTGTACCTTACATGTCAAATATATTCTGTGCATTAAAGGGACAATGGGATAGGGGTGAGGGGTTAGGCCTCATTTTTATGAAACCCTTTTTGTTGCCTGAATTAGCTGAAGTTGATTTATCAGACCTTTTTGCACCTTGAGCACACTGAGATCTGCTTGAATAGCGTGGCTGTTTTTTTCTTAAAGCATTATCTACATGCCCTGGTGGGAACCACTGATCCATCCTTGCACTGACTTTTAGTTCACTGTCAAACCAGTCAACTGAAAAGTCACTTAAACTTTCTAAGAGCACTTGTCACTGCTGGACCAGCTTTGTCATTGGGTCACATTTGCAGGTCTCATACAATCTGATGTCAGAAAGCCTATTCTCCCCTTTTTCCATAAGAATGATTGTAATTTCTTTAGAAAGAAACCCAAAATAAATAAATAAAATAAATTAACTTTATGCATACATTTTGCCCTGTTCAATATCAGTCGCTTTCAGCATAGTTTTAATCATGAGTCAGCAAAATTTGGCTCATATGTGCCTCTGAAAAAAAGTGATGATCATGTCATATCAACATATGCCCATTTCAAAATAAATGTTTCATATTGGTACTCAGTAACCTCAAATAGATTTTTTTGATTTCATCAGTCTGTGCAACATATTGTAAACATATGGCAATTCTACAATGACTGTCCAGCCAATATCAGCCAGTTTAGAAGTGAGGAGAAGCCATCTGTTTCAAAACTGATAAATGTTGCACTGGACCAAGCTTTCTTTCTTTCTTTTTTTTTTTTTACAGCCTTACACGTTGAAATGCAGTTTGTATAAAATGTGGCAAAAATATGTGTTTCATGTGAAGGGATTTGGCAGTGAGTCTAAGAAAATGTGCCTAGAATAAAAATGAAAACTAAATAAAAAAATAACATTAACATAACTGTGTGGCTTATCAAAGAAAAGAATCAGTTTTTTGGAAACAATGTTTAGTATGAATATATGTTGTTTGTCAAAAATATTACAAGTTTGTTTGTTAAGTCCCATCACTGTTGAGATAAAAGATATTCTTTAAAGATTGAGGTAATGAAAATAAGACTTGTATACTGCCTTCTAGTTCTGGTTCAGTTATTCAATATATATTAAGATATTGGACCTCCCAAGGCATGACCTGCAATATACCCTTTCACAGTTGGTGACACGCACCAGCCCTTTCTTATACAGCTTGTGCTCAAGCATGAAAATAATCTTTTAGCACACTATAGAAGGCTATCTTGATGTTAGAAATACATCAAACTGATTTTAGTATGTATTGTCTATTCTGTTTGGTATCTGTTTTTTTAACAAATAGAATAGAGGAAACATTCAACCAAACCAGTCTTTTAAAAATCTCTTTACAGAGTAGAATAATGTATGTGAAGTTTCACCAACCCAGGTGTTTTTGGAATTTTGAAAAAATAATAAAAGTACTCAGATTTATTATAATCAGGTAAACAGCTATTTAACTTTTAGTTCCTTAGTAGTATAAAAAAAGTTTTTTTTATTTTTTATTTTTTGGAGAACCACATCCTATCCATGACCATATAGCACACTGCTAGGGGAGCTAAATTATCGGAATTAAAAAAAAGTTGTGTTCTTCAGTTAGCATCAGATTTCAAATAAACACACATGCCGGCTTTGAGTCACAGTTTCAGCCATCCTATTATCTGCTGAAAGTCTTGCTTTCTCACAATCTAAATATACGATGTGTAGAAAACAAGGATTGATATCTATTAAGTTTCTACAAAGATGGGTGACAAGTTCAAGACCCCCCGTCCAATGCCAGCCTCAGTTTAAAATAATTCAGGCCAATTTATTAATGCATCTGCCATCAACATGCTCCTGTAGACATTACATTCTGTATATGTAATGGTTTCCTATTATAGGCCATAATGAATTAAATTGAGTGGACATCAAAGAGGAACCCTGACTAAATTTATACAATAGATGTTGAAAATAAAAGATTCCTTGAAAGCACTGTTAGTGTTCCAGGTGCTGGTTAACATCCTGAGTTACCTGAACGCACCACCTGCAGTATGAATGAGGACATGAAGAAAAAAAAATCACTATTTCGATGCATGCCGTTTTCTGGGTTAGCAGATGATTAAAGGCTTTTGTGAATACTGTGATACAGGCACCGCTGGACTGGCCTTTGAGGATCTGGGCACTTGCCTGGTAGGTTGATAGCGATTTTGGACCATGCCCATTTTTACCTTGGTACTTATGCTTACAAGTACAAAAAAACGGTAGATTAGCCTATTAGTCATTATTGCTTATGGATAATACAAAAAACATCAGCCTAGGGTGACCCTCTCCCTTTTGGGCCATGGATGTCAATTGATCAATCATGAAAAGAGAAACTAAAACAGAGAACGTGGAGAGTTCGGCAAACAATGAAAAGGGTGCACAAAAAGTGTAGGGGAAAATTACCATCAGTTAAAGGGTGATGAAATGCAGTCTATCTGGGTCAGATGTAGATCAGTACTTAGATGTAGGCTGTTTAAAATTTATTTTATTATGTTATACTGGTTAGTTATGCTAGTTAAACCTTTACTAACTTTATTTTATTAATTTAATTAGTTAAAGCAACACTAAAGAAGTTTCCGTGGTAGTGTTTTGCCTAAAAGAAGACTGCATTTCCCATAAGGACAAGCACATAGCGTCATAAAATCCTGATCTCCCATTGGCTTGCAGTTAGATTGAAGTACATTTCTGTTTCCGGTGGCTGGGTAAAGGATGATGAGGTAATGAATCTAATTGTGGTAAAACAATGTCATATGATGATATTGAAAATAAGAAACGGGGGAAGTGACGAATGCCGTAAAGCAGACAGTTGTAGTTGTTTTGTTTAGGAGGGTTCCTCCAACCCTCCTCAAAGTTGCTTAGTGCCAGTTAAAGCAATACGGACCCTACAGATCTTGTCCCTGTTGTCTGGGCGGGCTTTAGAGTGGGGTGAGGCCCGTTTCCCTTCCCCCGCAGAGTATGGTTGCTTTTTTCGTGATTTTCTGAGGGAGTTCCGACAAGTATTCAGTCATGACTCCTCATTTAATCATTTAATTCACGCAAATTATGGAAAATCAAACAGGGCCAGCGTACAATAGCAGACTTTGCTTTAGATTTTAGAATAAGAGCTGCAGGTACCGAATGGAATGCAGCCGCATCAAAGAGCGCTTATTTTAACTCTCTGAACGAGTCTCTTGAAGATGAGCTCGCTACCTTAGACGAACCAGAGACGTTAGAAGAACTGATAAATGTAACGATTTGCCTGGATAACCGTATTCGGTCTCCTACTAGGGATAGAAATCGGAAAGAACCGCCGTCTAGGATCCTGAGAGGTGTTACATCTACTCCTGCGGTCTCTCCCTCTCCTCCTACTCCTCAGGACCCCAAAACCATGCAGGTGGGTCGGACTCGCCACTCTCCAGAGGAGCGACAAAGGTGAATTTCAGCCCGTCTTTGTCTGTACTACAGATCCCCTGGACACTTCCTCGCCCAGTGCCGGGTCCGTTTAAAGCTCCCGGTCCGTGAGTAGAGGCGAGGAGGCTGGTGGACCTATCATTACCCGCCACTATAATATTCAGGAACCAGACATTCCAGTTGTCTGCTCTAGTTGATTCAGGCTGTGAACAGAATCTCATTGACAGCTCGCTAGTCCAACAAATGTCTATCGAAACCGAACGACTAACTATCCCTGTACGAGTCACGTCCATTGATGGAAGATCACTTCCCAAAATAACTCATCAGACAAAACCGCTAAATTTAATAATTTTCGGAAACCACAGCGAACTCACCTCTTTTTTGGTTTTCCCCACGTCCAATTCACCGATCATTCTAGGCTTCAAATGGCTCCAACAGCACAACTCCCGAATCAACTGGTCAGACAGGTTGTAAGAAATGCATATCATCCACTCTGCATTCGCAAAGGCGATGAATGGAAGACAGCATTTAATACCCCCATCGGCCACTATGAGTACCTAGTGATGCCTTTTGGGTTATCAACTGCTCCTGCCTTTTTTCAGGCCCTCGTCAACGATGTTTTGAGGGATTTCCTAAACATCTTCGTGTTTGTATACCTCGATGATATTCTGATCTACTCCACGACTCTTGAGGAACACAAACATCATGTCCGTCTGGTCCTACAACATCTCCTAGAAAATAAAGTATATGTCAAAGCAGAGAAATGTGAGTTTCATAATCTGTTTCATTCCTTGGATTCACACTAGGGGGCGGACAGATAAGGTCCATGGAGGAGAAGATCCGAGCGGTACTGGAGTGGCCGACCCCTGAGACCCGCAAACAACTAAAGCGTTTCCTCAGATTCGGCAACTTTTACCGTAGGTTCATCCGTAATTATAGCCAAACCGCCCTGCCAGCCCGGAGGTTGAAGCCGCTTTCACTCGACTCAAGAACCTCTTCGCCAACGCCCTTGTACTCATCCAACTTGACCCATCTAAACAGTTCATCGTTGAAGTCAACTCGTCGGATACTGGAGTGGGAGACGTGCTGTCCCAGATCTCCTCCCATGACAAGAAAACTCACCCTTGTGCCTTTTTTTCTGGCAGATTATCACCTCCGGAGCGTAATTGTGTTGTGGGAGATCGTGAACTATTGGCCAATAAGTTGGCTCTGAAGGAGTGGCGGCACTGGCTGGAGGGAGCTGAACATCCGGTTCTAGTCTGGACCGACCATAAAAACCTGTCGTACCTACAATCAGCGAAGAGGCTTAACCCCCGTCAGTCACGTTGGTCATTGTTTTCTCAAGATTTAACCTCTCTATTTTCTACCGTCCAGGGTCCCGTAACATAAAGCCAGATGCCCTGTGCCGTTTACATTCACCTGACGACTTTGAGAGTTCCAGCCACTATCCTTCCCCCAAGCTGCACTGTGGCCGCAGTTACCTGGGAGATAGAGGATCTAATTAAGCAGGCTCAACTGTCCGAACAAGCCCCTGACTCGTGCCCAGCTAACAGGATCTACCTAACCTACCTCCGCCCGAGCCCGTTTCCTGGAGTGGATCAACGCTTCCAAGTTTTCCGGTCATCCAGGTATCAGTCGAACCATTGCTCTCGTTAACCGTAAATTCTGGTGGCCCTCTGCTCACAAAGATATAAAGGAGTACGTCCTAGCCTGCACGATCTGTTCGAGAAATAAATCATCCCATCAACCCCCGTCCGGTCTCCTTCAGCCTCTTCCCATACCCAAACGACCATGGTCCCACATTTCCGTTGACTTTGTCATCGGATTACCACCGTCCAAAGGTATGACCACCATTTTAAACAGTGTAGATCGTTTTTCTAAAGCCTGTCACTTCGTTCCTCTCCGTAAATTGCCCTCAGCCTTTCAGACCACCCAACTACTGATCAAACATGTGTTTAGCCTTCATGGAATCCCGTTGGAGATCCTGTCCGACAGAGGACCCCAATTTATATCTCAGGTTTGGAAATGTTTCTGTACCGCACTTCATGCAAAGGTTTCACTGACTTCTTGTTTTCATCCTCAGACTAATGGCAAAACCAAGAGACGAAACCAAGATCTAGAAACCACACTCCGCTGTTTCACCTCCTCAAACCCATCTGATTGGTGTCATTTTCTCCCTTGGGTCAAGTATGCCCATAATAGCCACATTTCTCCCGCCACTGGCCTGTCTCCATTCGAAGCATCCTGAGGTTATCAACCCCCGCTACTCCCGTCCGAAGAGCCCAACATCTCTGTAACCTCGGTCCGCCACCACATCCGCCGTTGCCAGAACGTTTGGAGAACCACCATTCCCATCCTCAACAGTACGGCAAGCTAAACAAGCGTCAGGCTGATCGAAAAAGGATCCCGGCTCCTACCTACACTCCTGGCTAGAAGGTTTGGTTGTCGTCCCGTGACATTCCCCTGAAGTCCATATCCAAGAAGCTTTCTTCCCGGTTTATCGGTCCTTTCGAGATCTAAGCAATAATCAATCCATCTGCTGTCCGTCTCCGCCTTCCAGCCTCCCTTCGCGTTCATCCCACCTTTCATGTGTCTCAAATTAAGCCCGTCCTGACCAGTACGCTGTGCCCTCCCCTGGCGCCCCCTCCTCCCACCCGTCATGTTGATGGCCATCCGGCCTACTTTGTCCGCCGGATCCTGGACTCGCATCGGCGGGGTCGTGGCTGGCAGTACCTCGCCGATTGGGAGGGCTACGGTCCTGAGGATCGTTCAGGGGTCCCTGGTTCCTTTATTTTAGATCCTTCCCTCATCTCAGATCACTGCTCCTCACTCCCCTCCTGTTCGTCTAGGCCGCCAGGTGGCGACGGTTGAGGGGGGGTACTGTTGTGTTCCGGGGTCCTTTGCTGTTTTTTCTTTACTGTCGCCACTCACCATTCAGCCACCAGATAGCATCAGACTCACCTTTCCCGGAGTTGTGTGCTGTCGTCCTGCACACCTGAGTCCTATCTGTTCATCAGGCAGTGAGTACAAGAGGAGCTGACGGCCAGTACTTCGATGCCTGAGTGTTAGCCAGTAACGGTACCTCTGAGCTTCCTAAAGTTAGTCTCTGTTTTCCCTGTTGATCTGATCTCCTCGTGATTGTTCCTGTTATTTCCTGTTGTCAGGTTTTACCTGGAGACACCCTGGATCCTTCTTGTGGCGATCTACCTGGTTTTCTGGATAAAACCTTCCTCTTGACGCTGTGGAACGAACCCACTGGTTGCCCGAGTTCCCGAACTCACCACCTCCGTCTGTTTTCAAGCTCCACCTGGATTCTCCGACTGGCCATGAACAGACCACCTCCGACTGCTTGCAGGTTCCGCCTGGATTCTCCGCCTGGCCGTCCAGCCGCTCCTCTTACTCCTGTCTACCTGAACTTATCTGTCCGCCCTCCATCGCACTTCATCTTCAAGGACCTCGAACACCCTCAGCAAACCCCCCAGTAAGTAAGATCTTTCCAATATCTGTCGGCATTAACGTCTCCGACGGCATTGAACTCACCACCTCCTCGCTGTGTTTTTTCATAGTACCCGACCGCTCCGTGAGCGCGGCTTCTCTCTGGACAAGACCCGCAACCTCACCCTGTTCATTAATAATTTAATAAATTCACTTTCACTGAAACTTTCTCTCCTGTGTTGTGTTCTGCATGCTGGTTTGTAAAATAATCCCATCATGACACCCTTTAAACCAAATAATTAAGCTTGTACTCATCATTACCTCTAGACTTACACAGAAGCTGCTCATTAACTTACAAGCTGAATGAAGTTTAAAGAAACTATTTTATGGAACTTATTCTATTCTATAACATTTGTCTTTTTGGATTATTCTTTTTTCCTAACATAAATCAGCTAACTGTTGTTTACATTAAATACTTTTATTTTTTATCTGTATTTTTTCAGTTTAAAATACTTTTTGGCAGAATTTTCTTACACATTTAGTGGGTCTTCGCTAATTACTCAGCCTAGAGGTATTAACTAAGATATGAATCAGAATCTGTTTATTTATATAGCACCAATTTACAACAGATGTCATCACAAGGCACTTTACAAGAAAAGCAGTTCAAATCATAAATCATAAACAAATCAGTTTAAAAAAAGTTTCCAAACTAAGGAAACCCAGCAAATTGCATCGAGTCATTGACTTGCAGCATTTACTGTTCCGGAATCAGAACAGCAAAACAATGGCTTGTGTTGTTGACCTTATAGCAATCCCTGATACTTAGCATGCATAGCAACAGTGTAGAGGAAAAACTCCTCTTTAATAGGAAGAAACCTCCAGCAGAACCTGGCTTAGTACAAGGAGCCATCTGCTGCGACCGACTGGGGGTTTAAAGAGAAAGAAGACACAAAAGGATGCAGAACAAACTGAACAAAAGTTTATTGCAGCAGTTGTTGAACATCACTGGGAGCACCTCAGCTGATGTCCTCCTCCAAGATGTCTCAGCCAACAGAACATCAGAGCAGTTGTAGCTACTATGGAGAGAAGAACACTAAGAAAAAACAAACAGTAACAAGGTTAAAATAACGGCAACTAAAGCAGATTGGACAAAAGAAAAAAGTAGCAGAGTGAGAAGTGGTCAGATTGTCCTCCAGCAGCCTAGGCCTAGAGCAGCATAACTTTAGAAATAGCTTAAATAACCTAACCCTGTAGAGTGAGACATGGAAGAGGTGACACGAATAGTGCAAGTTGTGGACCTAAATGCAGAAGCGGAGACGTTGTTAGATGATAGGATGATTTATTGTAGGTTTGAATGGTGAACACAGGGACCGGAAAAATAACAGAGCAACAAGAGCGAATAATGGAGAGGCGTGGAGAGGTGGATCGCAAGGATGACAAGGAGAAATGACAAGGAACATAACAGGGAGACTGGCACAAAGCGTGGAGGGAACATAATGGGAGGACCGAGCGCTGGGTGGAGTGAAGAACCAGGTATACAGGGATTCGGCAATGAAACTGAAACACCTTTTCATTTTGGGAATGATATTTACAAATGCTGCACAGTGGTCAGGGAGGGATTTTATGCCATTCTTCTTGCAGGATAGTTGCCAGGTTATAACTTGATGCTGGTGAAAGAAAAACGTTTCCTGACTTGCCCCTCCAAAACACCCCAAAGTGGCTCAATAATATTTAGATCTGGTGACTGTGCAGGCCATGGGAGATGTTCAACTTCACTTTCATGTCCATCAAACCAATCTTTCACCGCTCTTCCTGTGGGTATTGGGGCATTGTCATCCGGATACATAGCACCGCCTTCAGGATACAATGTTTCAACCATTGGATGCACATGGTCCTCCAGAATGGTTCGGTAGTCCGTGGCAGTGACGCCAATCTAGCACAAGTATTGGGTCAAGGGAATGCCATGATATGGCAGCTCAAATCATCACTGATGCACCCCCATGCTTCACTCTGGGCACGCAACAGTCCGGGTGGTACTCTTCTTTGATGCTGGTCCACACCGTAACTCTCCTGGATGTGGGGAAAAAAGTAAAGGTGGACTCATCAGAGAGCAATACATGTTTCACATTGTCCATAGCCCAAGATTTGCGCTCCTTGCACCATTGAAACCGAAGTTTGGCATTGGCACGAGTGACCAAACGTTTGCCTATAGTAGCCCGGCCGTGTAAATTGACCCTGTGGAGCTCCCGATGTACAGTTTTGTTGGAAACAGAAAAATTGAGGTTCACATTTAATTCTGGCTTGATTTGGGCAGCCGTGGTTTTATGTTCTTTGTATACAATCTGGGTTAACACCTGAAGATCCCTCTCAGACAGCTTCCTCTTCCTTCACAGTTAAACCTGTTGGATGGGGTTCGTTCTTCTTGGTCATATGTTAACATTACCGTGGATACCATGGCTCTTGAGACAACACAAAGACTTGCCTCTTGGTCACAGATGCGCCAGCAAGACGTGTACCAACAATTTGTCCTCTTTTGAACTCTGGTAATTCTGGTATGATACGGAAAACTAATGATAGTAATACTAATAATCATTCTAATAAAAAAACTACTAGACATACAAAGGAAGTCACTAAAAACTAAATGGTAAACTAGGGAACAAAAGGAGAAAATATCTAATCACACTGAGTAAATAACTAGACAACATGAGAAAGGAAACACTAACAACTAAAACCAACACAGACCATGACAAGAGGTAGTGCAAAGGAGAACCATCTCTCTAGAGTTCTTCCTCCAACCGTTTGCTATGCAGCAACCCTATTTTTACATGAACACAGTAAAGATAAATAGATTAAAAAATGATACTTTTGTTGTTTTGGTTTGGTATATACTTTACTGGTATAGTTTTAAGTTTATTAGACAAGTACATATACACCAATAAGACAGTGGGCAATCAGTGTCAAATAAAAGGTTTTTTTTCAATTTATAGGTTTCTGAAATGTTCTTCCACCAATACCTGGTGAGCCAGTCCCTGGCAATTTATTGTCCCACTCCAGCCGTGAATACAGATGTTGTTTGCTGTGATGCCCAAAACAAGTGCCCATCTCAAAAATGCAGTGTGGGTAGCAAGAGGGGTTTGCCAGATTGTTTCCTGTAACCTGAGGGATGACCTGATTAGTGATTAGTGGTGTGTAAGGAAATGCCTCATTATGGGTCAGATCTTCATCTCTTTCTATGACTTGCTGAGTGTCAGGACATAAACTGGTGTATGTTTGCTGTTGCAGGAAAGGAAACATTCATTAGAACATTTCTATTTGTTTTCTTTTCTATTCTTTTTGCCTTTAGTTGTGGTTTTGTTTATTCTTGTGCCCAAGAAAAGCGGATAAACTGAACAAATCTGACAGTCTAGGGACTAAAGGTTGGCAGTTGAGGAGCATTCAGGGTAAAACTGTTCAAAATAATCAAACACATTTAGTGAATCTGAGGGAGGATCAGTTTTACTACATACATTTTTGTGTGGAACAGATTGCGCATTTTCTGGTAAGGTAAAATATTGTATATGTAGTTTTAAGGCAATTTTGGGGGTTATGATTGGTTTTGTTATATGTTAATAAGTTAATAAGATTTGGTATCCAGGAGACAATATTGAGTGTAATCCTGGAGACAACACAATCCAAAAAAAAAAAACAATGAAAATCTAAATTTATGGCATTTTGGAAAAAATAAAATTTTACCTGTTACAAATACTATGTGTATTTCAGCAAAAGTACAGATTTTTCTTTGCTATTGTAGTTTTGAGAGAAATGCAATATGCAGTGACGGCGGCAACATAATTACAAAACACTAAAAAAACATTTTAGAAAGTAAGGAAAGGGTTACACAAACAAAAAACTAATGCAAGAAAGTCAAATATACCTGTTTATAAAAAAGACATATGGGGGAGTATGCTGTACTGCAAACTGAATAAATATATCCAGGTATGGGTAGTTCTTTCTATGCTGTTGCGGCAGAGCTGGGGGGGGGGGCTGTGTGCCTAATGAGTCATGTCTAAGGTGTAAATAAAACATTGTCTGTCTCATGCTGCTGAACTTTCATGGCTTCATTTAATCCTTTTTTTTCCACCTCGTCTTGCTCTCAAGGCCCCTTATCATGGCAAAAGGGGATACTCCTCTCCTTCATCATAAATCATCACAGCCCATGTCCTGACACCCTACAGGCAGAGGTGGCCTATTGTTTTGTTCTTTTTTTCCTTTGCTGTCTTTCACTCCCTCTATTTCTGGTTCCTAAAAGGTCTTGCGGCGTATGAGCAAAGCTTTGCAGCAAACAAGATTAAAATCTGGATAATATAAAATGTGTTGGAAATGTTTTAAAAGTAAATGGTTTAGTGTTGATTTTCATTGTTACAACACAGGAAAATCTACCGAGGTTGGACAATGAAACTGAAACAACTGGTGTTAGACCACAATAATTTATTACTATGGTGTAGGACCTTTTTTTGTGGTAAATACAGCATCAATTCATCTTGGGAATGAGATATAAAAATCCTGCACAGTGGTCAGGGGGATTTTAAGCCATTCTTCTTGCAGGATAGTGGCCAGGTCAGAACATGATTCTGGTGAAGGAAAACGTTTCCTGACTCGCTCCTCCAAAACAAACCAAAGTGGATCTATAATATTTGGATCTGGTTCAGGCCAACGGAGATGTTCAATTTCACTTTCATGTTCATCAAACCAATCTTTCACCAGTCTTGCTGTTTGTATTGGTGCATTGTCATCCGGATACACGGCACCGCCTTCAGAATACAATATTTCAACCATTAGATGGAGATGGTCTTTCAGAATAGTTTGGTAGTCCTTGTCATTGACGTGTCCATCTAGCACAAGTATTGGGTAAAATGAATTGCACGATATGGCAGCCCAAACCATGACCATGATCCACCCCCATGCTTCACAGCAACAGTCTGGGTGGTACGCTTCCTTGAGGCATTTCCATACCGTAACTCTCCTGGATGTGGGGATTTCTCAAATGGAATGTGACCTGACATCCAATCCGAAGGCAATGGGTTCAAATCCAGCCCAGGGCAAAATATACCACAGCATCCCGTGTGGGTCCTTAGGCAAGACCCTTTGCGCTACTGCCTACCTGGCGTCTGCAAAATGGCTGGCTCTGTGTGGTTACACCAAAAACAGGATCTATAATGTATACATTATTTATTATTAAAACAGTTAACAGGGTATATACAGAGATCCTTAAGTTGTATTTACTACATTTTACCACCTTTTTACTACCTTCAAAATATTTTTTACTACCAGCACGAAGCAACAACTATACCAGCCTAGTGACAGACAGATATTAGGAAGAGAAAGACGGAGTGACAGAGTGTCTGATAGAGGCTCTGTAGACGTATACGAGTGTAGAGCAAGCAAATGAGCTACAATTAAGTGGGAACTCTAGGATTTGGCTTAAACGGCGACAGGAATCCAATGAAAGCCTTCGGTCTGGCTCCGAAGCCCCACCTTCTTAATGCTTTGGCGGGTCTCCACCCTGACTGTGGCAGCTAATGAGCGTGGCGACCAATCAAATCGATGTATGCACCAACCGCTCTGATGTTAGCCAATGGTAAGATGGGGAATACTGGGTTACGTTTAACTGATTTGAGAAGTTAACCAATTGGAGTGTTGCAGCAGGCAAGCACAGCAGGTGCCATGCGCTGCTTCTTATATTTTCGCCACTTCTGCATTTTCCCAGTAAATTTATTTACCTGGTGCTAAAACTACCACAATTTGTGCCGCTATGATCTATGTTGTTAACGCCCTGGCAGATGACGTTGGGTAATCAGTGATGAAGAAATTTCAGGGAGGCTTTGCTATGAACCAGTAATGGGTGGACATGTGATTTAATAGGTTAACTCAAAAACCGCCAATCCAATTTCTACCTGGGCCGGACTGGGAGATTGTTTCAGGCCAGGAGTCAGTCATGTAACCAGGCCACCCTGGACTTTCCACGCATGCATGTTCCCACACATACATGTTGGAATACAAAAATGTTCATGTTTGGTCTGGGATACATCACATAAAATCAGCAGCAGACAGAAATATTTAACAACACAATAACTTAATAGAATAACGCCAAATTGCAAAGAAAGCTATTGTTAC
This sequence comes from Orestias chungarensis, assembly GCA_032876305.1. Classification (NCBI taxonomy): domain Eukaryota; kingdom Metazoa; phylum Chordata; class Actinopteri; order Cyprinodontiformes; family Cyprinodontidae; genus Orestias; species Orestias chungarensis. Next base: position 1,541,496 of record JAVLVB010000702.1, on the reverse strand, counting down.
AGTTAAGAGACATTTTTGTCTATGCTAGCTTCTGGTAGTGTTCATGTGTTGATGCTCTACTGTAGAAATGGTTTTGTAACTTCTCCCAAATGCTCTACTTCTCCTGAAGTACAAGCAGGACTTGTGTCATCACCATCACCGCCTTTGCATAGAAAAACATATGTTTACACTTTTTTCATAAACTGCATTTCATACAGTAAGATTATGTAGTCTGCCTCACTGATTTGGCCTTGTACTCATATACATGATAATGATAAGATTATATCCAATTAGCTGGACAAATAAATAATTTAAAAAGTGAATAATAATAATAATAATAATAAAGGGGCTTGTAAATCAGTGATTTTAACATCCCAGTCCGTATCTTAATTTAAAGGCTAAAGTTGTATAGGCTCCATATTTACACTGTATACTGAATGTGTGCATCCTCACGTTCTTTTATGGGGCTCCGTTTAAACTTTAAACCAAAAAATGTTGGTACAAATATATTATTAAAATTAAAAATATATATACTTAACCTTAAAATAATATTTTTACCAACATTTTGTGTGTGCTTGTTTTATTTTTGTTTTTATAACTTACTTGTAATATTTATTTTAATAGCAACGAGGGGGGACTGAATAAAGTAATCTGTTACTTTTCTGCATTTTGCCGCGTCCTCCTCCAGCGCCTTTCTCTTTTTGTCTCTCTCCCTCTCTCTTCCTTTTACCTCTACTTGCTCCATAAAAATAAATAAATCTGTGCAAGTAATTTAAGGAGATATGCCTGCATGTAACAGAGTTTATACAGAATGAAAACTCATAGCCCCAGTTGGGCTAAAAAATTTACTACCTCATCAGATGAGGTTTCCTACTCTTTACTACTTTTTAAAGACTTTAATTTGGCATATTTTTTATCACCTTTTACTACCCTTTACAAACCCACGGACACCCTGGTAAAGGTAACCCTGTGGAGCTCCTGACGTACAGTTTTGGTGGAAACAGAAGAGTTGAGGTGCACATTTTGTGGTCTTCAGCCTGTACATGCTCCCACTTGGCAACTTAATTAGGAAATATAATATCTCTTTTCACTTTTATGCAGATAACTCACAATTGTACCTCCCACTAAAATCCACTTACTCTGTACAGTCTCTCCTGGACTGTCTTGCAGATATTAAAGTATGGATGTTAAATAACTATTTCCAGTTAAACAGTGACAAAACAGAAGTCATCATCTTTGGTCCTCCCAAATGTATTAGCACTGTTGCAAGCAAACTAGCTCACCTCACCCCGTTTGTAAAATCCCATGCCATAAACTTGGGGGTCATACTTAACTCAGGGCTCTGTCTTGACAGACAGATAAGCTCTGTTGTTAACTGTTTTTACCAGTTACAAATCATCTCCCACCTTAAATCTTTCTTATCATATAATGACCTGGAAAAATCCATGCATTCATAACATCTCACCTGGAGTACTGTAATTCTCTTTACTTTGGCCTCCCTCTGTCCTAACTTTTATGTCCGCAGTTGGTTCAAAATGCTGCAGCACGACTGCTGACTGGTACAAGAACGTGTGAACATATCACCCCTGTTTTGGCATCCCTGCAATGGCTCCCCATTCATTTTAGAATTAATTTTAAAGTTTTACCCTTGGTTTTTAAGGCTCTTAATGGACAGGCGCCAGCCTACATCAGTGAGTATCAGTATCAGTATCAGTCAACCAGCAGGTCCCTCAGGTCAGTTCGTAAAGGACTATTAAATGTACCTCGATCTCGCCTGAAACAGGAAGGTGATACGACCTTTGCTGTATCTGCTCACCGACTCTGGAACCATTTACCCTCAGACATCAGATTGGCCCCCACTGTCTCCACCTTTAACCCCAGATTAAAAACTCACCTATATTCATTAGCTTTCCCAGTCATTTAGTCCTCTTATTTTGTGTGTTTCTGTGCTTTTAATCAATGTTTGTGATTTGTTGCTTGCCAATGAATGCTCTTTTATTGTTGTTTTTTATTCTTCTGTACAGCACTTTGGTCAGCAATTTAGCTGTTTTAAATGTGCTTTATAAATTAATTTTACCTATTTACTTGCTTACAACACTACTCTCACAGACTGCAAGACATTTTAAAGTTGCACATACATCATTTGCATGTCATCTGAATTTTATTTGAATGATTAAGGGAAATATACTTTCAAGCAAAAAAAATTTCTTCAATTTCTGTGGTCCACTTTGTCATTATTCAAGACATCTACAGTCACCAGGCACTTTATCTGCTCATTCCCCTGCTGACTCGGTAAAATGTGTGCCACAGAGCTGACTTAAGAGCTAGCTCTGTTTTAAGAGCAACCTTCTGCATATGTTTGATTTTTGTACCGCTAACTTTAACATGCAGTAAGACTAATGTAAGCATATATACACTCATGTGAACAAATAATGTATGTTGTATGCGTTTACTCTCACATGGTGTTAATAAAGTGTTAGGGCCCATGGTTTCCTTTGTCTGCAGTAAAAAACTTGACAAAGTTATTATAAATAAGTCTCAACTCCAGTCAATAAGTGACAGGTATTTTCCATTCAATCCGAGTAATACTTTCACATACTGCACTTTCTTGGGTAAATAACCAATCAAAACCACCAAATCAAAATACTACCCCAATTAGCAGACATTACAAAAAAAGGGACAGATTTAAAAAAACAAAACAAGAAAACATAATTTAATAAAACACTTTTTTGTATTCTAAGAATATTTGGTTAAGCACACAAATACTTATCATTGTCTCTTATAGGTAACATGCATTTAATTTATTTTCCTTTTGAATGTGCCCAGCATTAAATAGCTTGTTTTAAGATACCTACATTTTAAGCCCTTCAGGATTTACCTGAAGTGAAGAAAATTTTAAATGTATTTTAAGATTATAGTCTTTGAGTATTCTCAATAATATCTTCCAATAATACACAATTATGAAATAAAAATATGTTTTCAAATTTCCTATCAAATTTTAATAAATTTGCCAAAGTAAAACGATGGGTCACTGATGGACTCTAAATTAATGTGTACATAGTTAAAGTACATTTAAATACATTAGGCAAATTGGCAGCATTATTTACAGACACCACATCTATTTGTTCTTACATACGTATGGAAAGTTTGTCAAAACATTTTAGGGAGCTGGTTGAAAACATTTGTATATGTGTCGTACATCTTATTTTGTTAATAGCCATCATCATAAAACTTTTAACTTTCCTTGCCAGTTGCACTTCTGGGATTGCATGCATCCAAATTTTTACCACTTGACTGTGAATCAGGTTGTAAACTATGAGAGTTTATGAGCAGGTTTAAGACTATATCAATAAACTCCACACATCATCAAGGACCTTAGCCAAAAATTACACAGGCCAAGGCCTTGGAACACATTCTATTCAAACTGTTGAATGAGTTGAATAGGGGTTAAACTGATTAAACCTCTGATGTCAAAGTTTGAGTTATTGCCACAAACATATACAAATTCCGGTCTGGTAATAGTAATTGTTTCACATAATCTTTGTATTTCTGAAACATGATAAACTATTATACCCGTTAAATGAAATTTATACTGTATTGTGCTTTAAAACGGTATTCTGTCCATGTTGCTTCTTAGTCAGATAGCAATGGTGGTTTGATCGATGGATAAAAAATAAAACTTGGTAAAGGTGAAGCTTTCAGTAAAACCTTATTATGTAAAGGATAGTGATACAAAAATAATATTAGGATTATGTGTGACATAGACTAGTATAGAAAACAACTCATGGTCGGTTTTGAGTCCTAATAATATAGATTTTTATATACATTTTGAACCAACTTTTTTATTACCTTTTGTAAGAAAAAGAAAGTAACTACATTGTTGCTTGAAACAAAACAATTTTATTAAGAGCCAAAATGTCAATGTGCTTAAGATAAATAGTACTTAAAAGCCATTCTCAGCAACACCAAATAAGTCAGCACAAAGGAAACAATTACTGGACATGCCCTTGAAAAAAAGATAACAAAGCCAACAAGAATGTCAGGAATCCTAATTATTCACATGATCATCATAAGCAAAAAACACTAAAACCAATCAGAATACAAAGGATTCTAAAACAAAATGACAAGGTCTTTTCAAAAGTTGAACTGAAAATCATGTTGTTGCATAAGAATGTTGATAGTAATGTATACATGATAATGCCTTTAAATCCTCTTGTGGCTTAAAATTCAGATTTAAAATATTTTAAAATCTTGATCCTTAAGACTTACTGTCCTGAAGCTTTTAGATTTGTCCCTGCTCCCTCACAGATGTTACAGAACTAACGGTACAGTTCTTCAAAAACTTAATTAAAAGAATTTTTAAATTTATGTGTGTTGGAGGTAGGTCACACATTGAAAATGCAAGGTTGTGTAATACTGTAAAAGATTAGGGTTCTCATTTTTAAAACTTTAAAAACAGCGCCTGAAACAGAAGGTTGTTATCTATAAAACAAAAAGCAGAACTGACCCATTCGTACCCTATATGCTTCTGTTGCAGACAGAGGTAAATAGCAACTGATATGGCTTTAACGGCAATCCATATTAACCTTTAACCATAGACTGACTTCATAAATCGATCTTTGTTAGAAATGCCTGCCATCACAAAACAGAGGGACCTTAAGGAGAAAAAAAGGACCTGTAAGGAACCTCAATCCTACACCAACAGTCGCAAAACATTTAAACATTTTATCACCATATTCCTCTCCCTGATGATCACCATGGTGAGATGTACCACAAAGTAAAGCATAAATTGTGACAAGGTGTCAGGCATTTACACTGATTGCTGTAAACATCTAAATATTTTTGTGACACTGGAGTGCAATGCTGGGCAATGGATGCTTTGGAAGATGTGGTAAATGGCGGCCAATTGCAACAATTGCCCATATTCCAAATGTCCAAATTGAGAGCACTAATATCGGTATAAGGCTTTTAAATGAAAATGTATTATGTATTCAGATGGAAAGCATGTGCATTCTATTAATATGTAAGTATTATGTTATTCCGACACGGTCCTGACAAATTTACCTGCATGCTGGCCTGAAAAGCACATGACTACTTTATCCTGGCACAAACAGTGTAAAGGAGAGATTCCGTGCATAAATAGATAGTTCTTTAGCTGACTTGACAATGATCAGCACCTAATGAACGGATGCAATGTTCCACTATAACTTGCAAGGAACACTGGCTACCTCCTCAGGCGCTGAATCCTAACCTCCTCCTCAAACCCCAACACCACAGAAAAGGCACACTTTAATCTTGCTCACTCCTTTTGCCCTCGGCTGTAAAGAGTAGTATCAGCCTCTGTGAAACTGCCTTTTATTTCCTTTTTTTGTGTTTAATATCGTTGATCATAAAATAATATTGATCTGGTGCTTCTTTTATTTAAAAACTGACGCTGACCATGTATAGTGAAATGAACAGAAGGCTTAAAAGCTGTGATTTATGCCTATTTCATTGTTTTTGTTTTTTATGAGGAAATTAGATTCTGTAGATCAGACTAAAATCAAACCTGGTTTATTCTACGTTGAAAAAAATCTTTTTAAACAGTGTAGGATTTATAAAATCGTTATTGTATTTGTGAAAAACAAAAAGAGATATGTTCTGTTCTTTCTCATTATAACAAAAACCTTGATAATGTGCTCATTCAATGATCAACCGCCATTCAAAGTAACAATTTAGTGAAATGTTGTTGACAGTTTCATCAAAATGTTTTTTTCTTTTATCATATTCATAAAACTTTTCATTGTTTTGGCTGATCTAACATAGACGGTCAGTAAAACACCTGTGTAAAAAGTCTGTCACCCTGTTATCCCAAAAAACCTCTTTAACATCTGCATGGTGTACTACTTCCTTTGAGAACCTTGTGACTTAACATAGATCGGGCCCATTTTTAGAAAGAGGTTAAGTCTATGATGATCTTATACACTTAGTTCCACCTGAGAAGCTGGCAGTTTTGTGTTTAAAACCCAGAACACTGGAGAAGCCTGGAAGGAGTCTTGAATGCCTGAAATTGTAATGTTACTGTTCCTGTTACAGTGTACAGACATGGCCCACCGGTCATCTCTGTCTCACCAAGATTAATGGCTTGTCTCACAAGTTGGATTCCCATTACATACTTTGTCCATCGCCACCTCGTTATGGACACATTCTTCACTGTCAGAGAGCAGAAAAACATAGTTGAATGGTCATATCCTTCGAACCTAACTCACTTAAACCTGATACACTCTGTGCAGCACACTGGACGACTGAGCAAATAATTACTCGTCCCAACTGTACATCTCACAAATGGTTAAAACACAATATGTACCTGTGAAAAGTGCAGGTCTTCTAAAAAAGTGTAATTTGATTAATTAAAGTTTGATTCGTTAGGTAGCTTTCCACCAGAGGTAGAAATGTTAAAACCCTCCACAGAACATGCTTTTATGATTCAAAATAAAGTAGTACATCTTGGAGCCTGAAAATGTAAAGACAATCTTTTCTGTTGTGTTAAAACAATAGCATTTCTTATAAGACATTTGTTTTGCAACAACTTTTTAAATGCAGTTTGAGGTAAAAAAAGATATCCTGGGGGCTCTGACCTCTCATACCAGGATGAGGGACTGTAGCAAATGGCCTCTTGTCATGCAATGGATAATGAATGGCCTGACATTTGCTTGGATAAATAGGATATCTGTGGGTCTTTGAGCGTGCATTGAAACACCGATGAGTGATATGCCGTGCGCGATGGTGGAGTATTGTCATTTGTACAAGCACATTTGTTCTTGGCATCCAATCCCATTATTGGCTACTCATGTGTGCAAATAAGTACGCACCATGAGATTTTTCAAACGTCTAATATATTTTTTGTCTTTTGTTGCAGACATGTGCATTCGTTCCTATATCATAAAGATGAGTAGCCCTGTTAATAATTCATTGAGAACTACAAGTCCAATTGTGAGTTATTGTGTTTTTTGTGGAGCCATTTGTCTTCATTGGGACTAATTTTCCCTGTGGTGAAACAGGGCTGTAATGGGAGTCAATGATATTTTCAAGAGAATGTGAGTAACCCAGCTTTTCATTTAGTCTCCGCACAAAAATGGACATGGCACATACAGGGGTTGTACAATGAAACTCAAACACCTGGTTTTAGACCACAATAATTTATTAGTATGGTGCAGGACCTACTTTTGCAGCCAATACAGCGTCAAATTTTGTTGGGAATGACATATATAAGCCCTGCACAGTGGTTAGAGGGATTTTAAGCTATTCTTCTTGCAAGATAGTGGCCAGATCACAACGTGATGCTGGTGGAGGAAAAGAGTTCCTGACTCGCTCCTCCAAAACATCCCAAAGTGGATCAATAATATTTAGATCAGGTGACTGTTCAGGCCAAGGGAGATGTTCAACTTCCCTTTCATGTTCATTAAACTAATCTTTCACCAGTCTGGCTGTGTGTATTGGTGCATTGTCATCCTGATATACGGCACCGCCTTCAGGATACAATGTTTGACCCTTGGATGCACATGGTACTCCAGAATGTGTCAGGGGAAATGGGGTTCGGGTCTATGTTACAATTTCTTATCCTCCTGCAATCTTGGGTTCCTCCTGACGGGGCATGCAGGTATGCTGATGCTTAATGCTGTTATGCCTGAGGGCTCATCACCCACAGGAGCATGATCACATGCACCTGGTATCCATGTCATCAGAAGAGTGTGGTGCAAGTCCATCTCCGCCTGACTAATAACCAGTTATTTATGCAAACCAGGCAAGAAGGCAACAGCATCTTAACCCAAAACCCACTCGGACTGGTACCATTTACACTCTTGCGCACCTGGTCCACCCTCAGTCACTCAGCCAAACCTTCAGGTCTTTCTCTTGGATTCTCTCCGCATAAACTGCATCTGCCTGGCCCTGGATTACAATTCTCCTCCCCCTGGCTTCCTCTTCAGTCTACAAAAGTAAGCTGTTTCCTTCCACAACATTTTCATCTTAAATTTTTCCAACAACTAACCATCTGTGTTTCACGGTTCCCCCTTTGTGCCCCCTGTACAGTCTCCTGGATTACACCACAAACCATTAATAGATAAAATACTTAACTGATTTATAGTCCTCTGTGAGTTTTCTGTATGTGGGTCCGGAACTTTAAACAAAACATGACAGAATGGTTTGGTAGTCCTTAGCCGTGACATGCCAATCTAGCACAAGTTTGGGCCAACGATTTGCAGCTCAAATAATCACTGATCCATCCACATGCTTCTCTCTGGGCATGCAACAGTCTGGGTGGTACGCTTCTTTGGGGCTTCTCCACACCGTAACTCTCTCTGATGTTGGGAAAACAGTAAAGTGGACTCATCAGAGGACAATACATGTTTCACATTGTTCACACCCCAAGATTTGGCCTCCTTGCAACATTGAAACCAAGGTGTGGCATTGGCACGTGTGACCAAACGTTTGCCTGTAGCAGCCCAGCCTTGTATATTGACCCTGTGGAGCTCCCGACGCACAGTTTTTGTCATGATCTATGTTTGGTTTGGTTCTGTTTCTTCCTGTGTGTCTTCACTCCTCCTTCATTCACAGCTGTCAGCAACAATCCAATCATCTTCTCCACCAATCACACCCCGGTTCCACAGTATTTAAGCCCGTCTCATTCATACACTCTCCGCTGGATCGTCTGTTGTTGTTCCCTGTAGCTTTGCCTTCTCGTCTCTCTGCGTCATCTCCTGTTGTCTTTCCCTGAGGTCTTTCCCATATGTCCTTCTCCTTCTCGCCCCTACGTCTCCGGTAAGTCTCTTGCTAGCTAGCTCTCAGTCCTGGCACTTCGTCTTGGTCGCCTGGTCTCATTCCGTGTTCTCTGTTTGTCTCACTTCCTTTGGTCCCCAGGTTTACTTGTCTCTTCCCCGGCGTGTAGTTATTAGTTTCGTTGCCTCAGTTTATTTCCTCCCTTCCTGTGTTATTAGTTATGTTTGTTTATTAGTGTAGTTGTGTTTGTTTGCGTTTGTAGTTCCCGCGTCTCATTTCAGTTTTCCGCTTGTTTACATTCTGTAGTCCCGCCTCCGCTTCCTGTTTGTTTACGTCTCGCGTTGTTCCGTTTCCGGGTTTCCTGTAGTTCCCTGTATTGTTCCGTTTATGTTCATTATTCATTCCCCAATAAATTTATATTCACTCAATTCTACCTCTGCTCGAGTCCTTTAAACATCCCCTTACAGTTTTGGTGGAAAGAGGAGAGTTGAGGTGCACATTTAATTCTCCCGTGATCTGGGCAGCTGTGTTTTTGTTTTTTGGATACCATCCGGGTTAACAGCCGAACATCCCTTTCAGACAGCTTCCTCTTCCTCCACAGTTAATCCTGTTGGATGTGGTTCGTCCTTATTGGTCGTCTGTTGACATTACCCTGGATACCATGGCTCTTGAGACATCACAAAGACTTGCTGTCTTGGTCACAGATGCCCCAGCAAGACGTGCACCAACAATTTGTCCTCTTTTGAACTCTGGTATGTCACCCATAATATTTTGTGCATTGTAATATTTTGAGCAAAGCTGTGCTCTTAGCCTGCTAATTGGACCTTCACACTCTACTCTTGCTATATGCAATTAATGACGAGTGGCTACCAGGCTTGTCATTGTCCAACCCTTGTATTTCTAAGAGTTCTGAATTAGGGTCAAAGTGTTGATACAACATGACAAGGCTTTATTAATGGCTTTATTTGTGGTCCAATCTTTGTATTCAGAAACGATAATGTACGGCTCAATGTGTACTTATGAAAGTAGAAAATCAAATACTGTAATTATAGGAAGAAGAATGCAGTGTTTAAGCTAAGACATTGCCGAATGCAGATAAAATTATGTGTTTAAAAAATGGGTAAATCTAAAAATCTTGAGAGGTTTATACTTCTTCTGTTGGTCAATGAAATAGTTTCAGCTTAAAATTTGTATGACTCACTTCTGTACTACCTATTTTATTTTAGGAAAAAAGTGTGTCCATCCAGCCATTAACCCATCAGTCCATCAATCTATCCATCCATCCATTCATCATCTTCCACTTTTAAGGAATAGGGTTGTGAAAGTAGATTTTCTAAAAGATAAATCCGGTTAATGGTAATTTCAATTTAGTTTATTTATAAAGCCCCAATTTACACATGCATATGATTTTATTACAATCATACATAGATTCCAACTGATCCTAGTTATTAAGTAGTGCATCACATCGGTCTTATTCTTCAGATAATTTTTTAAATAATCAATCTAAGGAAACCTAGCAGATTGGATTGAGTCATTGACTTGCAGCCTTTACTCCTCCTGGACAGGCACTCTGAGACAGTAGAAGGTGAATTGCCTTGTGTTGTTGACTTTACCGTCATCTTTCATACAAAGTATGGTTATAGCGACCATGAAAAAGAAAAACTCCCTTTTAACAGGACAAAATCTCCAGCAGGACTTGGCTCAGTACAAGCTGCCCTTTGCCATGAATGACTCTGGATTTTAAAGACAGAAAACATGTATAAAAATCAAAGAAACTGATGTAGTTTTACTTTGTAAAACGTTAAAAGCTAAAAGCAGCAAATGAAGAATTTTGAGTTGCTGGCCCCATCACCAGCCAATATCTCCCTCCAAGAAGGTACTAAAGATAAAAACACACATAAAAACAGAAACTTAATAATAGTTGATATAACTGCAACAAAAGCAGGTTGGATAATTGAAGAAGAAAGTAGCAGAGTAAGGAAACGTGGTCAGATTGTCCTCCAGCAGCATATGCCTATAGCAACATTAACTATAACTCAGGATTACATAACCCCTTAGAGTGGGACTTGAGAGAGGTAAAGCAAAGGAGATTCATCTTTCTGGACTGACTTCCTCCCCTAACTGGATTAGGCTGCCTTCTTTACCCCCTCCAAACTATAAGATTTATCAAAAAGGAAAATTAAAAGCTTGTCCCATCGAAGAGGAGCCTCTTAACTAAAAGATCTGCCTCCCAATCCAGTTTTACACATTCTAGGAACCACCAGCAAACCAGCAGTCTGATGGAGAATTGCTCTATTAAGAATATATGAAGTAATGAGATCTTTGATATTAAAGACTTACAGTAGTCCAGCCTTGAAGTAACAAATGCATGAGCTAGTTCTCATCATCACTCCTGGAGAGACTATTTCTAGTTGTGGCAATATTCCTGAGATGAAAACAGGACATTTTAGCAACCTGTTTGACATGGGATTTAAATGATATATCCTGATAAAAAATAATAACATTCTTTATTTTATTACCAGAAGCCAGTTTTATTCAGTTCAAAGGTTTGACTACGCAGTTTATCACAGGTTCTGGCTCAAAGATAACAATCTACTTTTTTCAGAATCAAAAGAAAAAGTTTAGAGCCAATCATCATTTTGTTATGGGTGAACCTAAAACTGATTGGAATCATCAGGTTTTATGGATAAATACAGTTGAGTATCATCAGCATAACAGTGGAAATGAACACCATGCTGTCTGATAATTTTACTAATGGGCAAAATTGAGATATTCACTTCAAAAGTGAAGAAGACTTTTCATTTAGATGAAATACCTGGAATTTTCATTTTCTAGACTAATCTTTATTAGATTTAATTTGGTTTGGGGAACTAACTGTCTTGGTCATGATTAATAGCTTACCACAATGACAAGTCAGTAAAATGAAAGTTTTGCTTTTTGAAGTTTTTTTTCAACACGACAGACTAGAGAATATGGAGATGACGTAAAAGTATATCTATCCATCTACTGCTCCATCCTAAAAGAATGGCCAGAAGATAACAATAGAATCACTACATGATGTGATGCATTGCTTTGTGATTACAATGACATAATAGCCCTTAAAATCAACAAGGGTATCTTACATTGCGGCAGCCCCAGTTACAGAAAGTTATAAGTGACATGCCTAAAAGACTTCCCCAGATGCACAAAACACACACACTTGACCAATCAAGAACAGATATCCTTTCTTTAATGGTAATTAAATAAAACAACACTTCTCCCATTGAATCTGAGATCCAACCGCTAGTTGGAGGCTCCTTCCCAAAGTCCTAGAGTTAACAAAAATATCTCTCTATTTTTTTAAATTTCAATTGTCTGAAAGAAAAGCATTTTTTTAACTATGTACACCTTTTTTGTGTGATATTATTATTATTATTATTATTATTAATAATAACTGTATTTAAACTTTGTGTTACTGTAATACAGAAAAACTGCTTTATAAATAAAATTTGTAAAATGAAATAAAATGTATTACATTAAATGTCTAATATGACACAATGATTACACAGTTGACATATTAGGTAAACTTTTAATATTAATATTTTAAAATTTAATCATGAGAGCATATTTCATCTTTAAGAGCCCTATTATCTGGTGTTTAAAATCTTATCTTTAAGCATAACTGGAGAATAAAACCTTAAGATACAGTACAATATTTTCAGTCTTCAGCAAGTAAAAACATAAAATTAAAATGCCCATGTAAAGATTAAGTATCTCAAGACTGTATTTAATGACAAAAATTAACTAAACACTCTCAGCTATTTTACATTATGTCAAGCCCAGATACTATTCAGATGTGTCAGTACTTGGACTTTTACATCCCAGTACTCACAGTGAGCTTGAGTGAATATAGGTACCCCGTGCCTAATGTCCTTCCCACCATTTATCTAATTAGGCTGTAAGATGGTTTTTATGATTGTCTGCAAAATTTGTGATCTGAGTAGTTTCTTTTTCATTAAACCCTTAATGTGCATTAAAGCATTAAAGTGTGCTATGTCTGATCCCCTGGTGTTTTTTTCATCCATATTCAAGAGGATTGCGGAATATGAGGTGTGATACGTTGTCAGTATATTAATCTTGCACACCTGTCTGTTACACAGATATCAGATTTGGAGTGAATTAATATAAAGACGAGATGGGCTGTCATATCTTCAACATGTTTCGGTTCTTTTCTCGACACAATTGAACCACATGCATAAACAGGAGGAATAAACTTGCAAAAATCCTAAATGAAAACGTATCATACACTAAGGTACAAGTATTTGTGTGCTTTAAGGTGCACAACGCCTCAGCCATCTGGTGTCATTAGTTCATTCTCAAAAGTTAAGTTGTAATAGAATAGACCTGGTTGTTTGTTCAGAGCTATAAAAGTGAGCACTTATACATTAGTTGATTTAGCTGTAGACACTGGGTATGTTCACAAGGACATAAGTAATCAGATGAAATGGCTGATCAGAATAAAAAAGGGTGATGTAAATGCCCAAAACTAAATATTCTTATTGGATTCAGCTTGCTCGGAATAAAATTAGAATTGGAATGAAAAGCACAGTTTGTGCCCACTGATGATCTCCAATTGAATGTCAATAATGTATGTAAACGCATGTTCGGTTTATATCCTTCTGATTGTATCAATCAGACCTGACTGCGCATGTCTGCCCATTGTCACCAAGCTTTACTTCCACCTTTAATGGTAAAACACTAAAGGTAGAAAAACAACTGGCTCTGGCTTTCTTTTAGAAATATATTGCTGTCATACAAAATGTTTTGCTAACTAGTTAACCATATGTTAAAAATTTATCAATATTTTGCAACTTTATTTTAACATTTTTAAACATGTCAATGATTTAGGAAAAGGAGTCAAAAGACGTACAAAAATATTCATGCATGAACTTTTATAATCCACATGATTCCAAACAAAAGTTGTGTTGTTCTGCTAACTCTCAAAGAACACTGACTATTATTCACTTCTTTATTGCATCCACTTTTTCAAAGAGACGTGCTGCAAAATCCTTGTTATTGCACAGCAAAGGTTGACGTATGTTCTCCTGGTGCTCCTTAACACCAAACAGCTCTCGGATAGCAGACAATCTGTCATCTGCGTTGGTTGATACGATCATTTGCTCATGCAAAAACAAAAATCACAGATTATTCAAGAAATCCTGTCTGCTGTCAATCAAATTGCTTGTGGGCAATACATCGCTTGGCCCCTAAAAATTATTATTAAAAAGCAGGGATAAGACACGCTAGATCTTCTAATAGAGACAAATCTGACTAGGGCCTACAGTGGGTAGAACAAGTTGAAGCTGCTCCAATGGGAAAGAGGCTTAAGGGTAATCACAACAATCCCAACCAACACATTTCTACATTTATTGTTCATATTTTTTTCCAGCATAGGCAAAAGTGCACTTTCTCCAACTGCGGTTAGTTAAGAGAAAACTGACAACTTCTGGAAAGTATATTAATTTATATGCACTCACTTCTTGTTGGGGCCTGCTTTTACATTATGTACTGTTGCATGGAGCTGAAGCCCAAGTTGTTTTGACATCTTTCATTTTGACAACACTTTATAGATTCTCTGTAGGATTCATGTTTGGTCAGTTTCCAGGCCAATCAAGCACAGTAAAATTAGGGTGATCAAAACAGACTTTTTGTACCTCAAGCAACTCTCACATCCTCCTGAATGATAAAATCCGAATCTTCATAAACCATTTCAGCCGATGATGAAGAAGATGAAAAATGCAAAGATTTCCAAGTATTTCTGAACCCCCTCTACCAAATCATCAACAAGACTGGCTATAGATACAAACTCAGTAATGGGGCCACAATTAGTCCACCTCCTCTATATGGATGACATCAAACTGCATGCCAAGAGTGAGCAAGACATTGACTCACTGATCCACACCACCAGGATCTACAGCACTGACATTGGGATGTCATTCGGAGTACAAATGTGTGGTCGGATGGTAACAAAGAGAGGGAAGGTCCCCCACACCGAAGGGGTGTCACTGCCAGAAAGAACAATATCAGACATTTAGGACAGTTACAAGTACCTGGGAATAGCACAAGCAAATGGCAACCTTGATGACGCCACAAGGAAAGGAGACACAGCCAAAGCTCAATGGGAGGGACAAAATCCAGGGAATAAACAGCAACGCCCTACCAGTAATCATATACCCTGGGGGAATAATAAGCTGGCCAAAGGTGGAGATACAGAACACAGATGTTAAGTTACTAACCATGCATAGAGGGTTTCACCCCAAATCCAGCACCTTGAGATTGTACATGAGCCACAAGAAAGGAGGCAGGGGACTAGTGAGTATCAGAGCCACTGTCCAGGATGAAACATTCAAGATCCATAAATACATCAAGGAAAAACTCCCAACAGACAATGTGCTCAGTAAATATCTCAGACAATGGGGAACAGAGGAGGAGGCACTGGAGACACCAGAATGGGAGGAAAAGCCCCTACATGGGATGTACCACCAACAAATAACTGAAGTGGCTGACATCAGGAAATCCTACCAATGGCTGGAAAGAGCTCGACTTAAGGACAGCACAGAGACACTCATACTGGCCGCACAAGAACCAGCCCTAAACATCAGATCAATAGTGGCCCCGATCTACCACACCAGAAAAGACCCAAAGCGTAGGCTGTGCGAGGAGGCCTCTGAGACATTCCAGTAAATAAAAGCAAGGTTCATGATGCTGGCGGGGAAAGCATACATGGGACGGCATAACCAAGTGCCAGGCCTAGTGTCCAGAAACATCTATGCAGAATATGGACTGGAAATCCCAAGATCAAAGTGGGACATACCCCCTAAAGGATGTGGAGAATGACTGAGGTAAGATCCTGTGAGACTTCCAGATCCAAATAGACAAAATGGTTGTGGCAAACCAGCCAGACATTGTGGTGGTGGCAGAGGACAGCCGTTGTGCAATACCAAGCAATTGCAACATCAAAAAAAAGGAGCACGAGAAACTACAGAAGTACCAGGGCCTTGAAGAGGAACTAGAAAAGGCCTGGAGCATGAAGACCACAGTGGTACCTGTGGTAATCGGGGCCTTTGGGGCAGTCACCCCCAAGAGGACCCAAGTTTGAGGATGAGTGACCACCTGCGGAAGGTGAGAAGGGAATTTTATATACTATATTATATATTATTTCAGAGTAAGATGAAAAGTTTTCCTGGGAATATTGATGTCTTGGTTACTCCCTTGACCTTTTACTTTAACTTCACATGTTTGGCGCATTTTAATCTTAATTTCAATCAAAATGTTGTGTAGAATATTTGGATTAAAAACTAAGAAACTGATTAAAGAAAAAAAATATTTTTGGAAAATAACAACAGAATGTAAGTTTCATATGTAGCTGGTTACCTTATCTACCTTATTGTTTACAGCTGCAAATGATAATATACAACATTTTGTAAGGAATGAATGGAAACTGTGCAAAGTGATGGAGATATCATTCACCTCTCACCTCCATCCGCCTGTCCCTCTCCCTCTCTATCCTCCATTTCTCCTTGCTGACAGAAATACATTAAACGAGACCTGCTTGCCTTAAAGTTCCTTCCTCAGCAGCTGCTGTCTCAAACACTTTATTGAATTATCGAACAGAGAATATAAATGACAAATGGAGTCAACAGACTGGCTTTTGGTTTACATCCCTATCCAAACACACAGTGTTTACTGCAGGAAATCAAAGTATAAATCTGTACCCTCCCCATGTGCAAATCAATAGCATGCTACAGATACTCTCATGTGTCTGTCAACAAACCCAAGAGTCACATAGCATTAGACATTGAGACT
This sequence comes from Orestias chungarensis, assembly GCA_032876305.1. Taxonomy (NCBI): domain Eukaryota; kingdom Metazoa; phylum Chordata; class Actinopteri; order Cyprinodontiformes; family Cyprinodontidae; genus Orestias; species Orestias chungarensis. The sequence goes on along the minus strand of JAVLVB010000702.1, from coordinate 1,524,915 downwards.
TCTCTCCCTTTAGTTGCTTCAGACCAATGCCAAAGCTTTGCATAAATAACACACTGACCCTCCTGTCAAGGGCGAATAAACAGATTTCAAGACAAATATGTCCTCTCTAAGACTGAGATGATCGGGATCTTTCTAAAATACAAGAAGGATAATGACATGGAGAAAAGGATGTAGGTGAGGGAGTTTGACTTTAGTAACTAAGGCCTTCGTAGTAGAAATTTGTAGTATATAGTTCTATTTTTCCATTGGTTAGATGAAGAGATTTAGGTAGAATGCATCTTTGGGAGAGGTAGGAAAGGAAGAGGCCTAGGGGAGAGGGGGACACATTGGCTTGAAGGGGGGACTTTGAGGAAAATAGGTTGGGATTATTGGTATGGGATCATAAAAAGTATACTAAATGAAGGTTTAGTTATGTTTGAAAGGTTTAGTGAAGGTTTAGTTATGTTTGAAACTAAAGCCACACCTGAACCCACCCTCTAATTACCCAACAGTCTACCAAACCACATTTCTCATCCACCTTTCCTCCTCTTCCTCATCTCCACTTGCTTCATAATTATTCCCTTTTGTGTAGGTTCTGTCTGGGGTTCCTACAAAAGGCAATTTCCTAAAATATACCCCCCTTATGGTTAATCTACTCCTTCAATGCTTTCATCCGATCGCCCTTCCCAAATGACCCATCTCCACTTACATTTCATTTAACCATTTAACTCCTTTATTTAATGAGCCTTTAAACTAATACCCTTGTGGATTGGTCCTTGCTAGTGAAATTGTTATTTAACTGGTCTTAACATTTTTTTCTAGTTAAATTTTGCAAACCACACCAAAAACCAAATAAACAAAAGCAAACAGAAATACAATGAAGGCTTTGGAGAAGGCCATTTAATGTGTTTATTTAAATCCAGTTTATGTGCTTTGATAAAATGCCCTCTAATATTTCTAAATTAAAGCAAATCTGCCAAGGTTGGCACAGTTATGAGTTTTAGGGAGAAATAACAATAACAAAAATAAAGATAATTATTATTATTATTATTATTATTATTTAGTAATAAAGGTCTTCATTATTTAAAAAATTCAACGTTGATATATGTTTGGGTCCTTTAACAAATGTGTTCAATGATTTGAAACATTTAAGTGATACAAAAAGTAAAACAAGAAATCTGTCTTTCAAGTGATATGTATTCCAACATTAGCAAAAGGATTATTTTCTGCTGGACAAAGAGCTGCTTCACTTAGAGAGAAAAATGCTGGTTTTCGCAGCATTTAGACAGCTGCATCTTCTGATTTTACATAGCTCTGGCTGTTTTTATTCTCTGTATAACTGCATTTATTACTCTACATGCAATGCAAGCTCTGCAAATCTTTTCAACACATATAAATATGATACCTGTAGACAAAGGGTCCTCTCTGTGTCATTATACCTTTGGACAAGTCAGCATGTTGTTTACTGAAGTCGTATTTGGAGCAACAATAGTATCTTGCACACCAAGTCCCAGCGTGCCTCATTAGCCGCTGCCATTTCAGCTATTCGTACCCTGTTAATCACCTTAGTCGATCACCTCTCTGCAATCAGTTCAATTTAATGATTAAGTGGAGAAAGATGAAAAATTCTTCTTAGTTCAGCAGTAACATGGGGATCATGGTTTTGCAAACAAAAGCTTGTACTTTTGCTCTCATATTTTGTTGCTCTAGTGAGTTTATACAAAACCAATCTGGTGGAGGGAAAAAATGCACAGAAACGTTTGTGCACGGAACGTGTCCTATAAGTGTAGAAAGCTGCAGAATTGCCACAAGGCAGCGATTGCTGTTGTGCAATTTGTTTTTGTTTTGTTTTTGCTTCCAGGAGTATATCAGGACAGTACTTTTTGTTAAATCTTTGTTGCAATGGAATTATTGATTTTAGAATGTGCTTGGCACAAGCAAGAGCAGCAGAAACATGAAGAGGACACTTTGCTAAAGTAATGACTTATGTTGTCAACCTGTTTGCAATCATGTCACACTGGCCTCACTGGTCAAAAATCTCATTCCGACAGTATGCGTTTTGAATTTTTTCTCTGAAAAGTCAATAAACGCATGTAGGTTTAGTATTGTATGGAAGCGAACAGTGAATGGCTACACTTTAAGCTTAATTTATTTCAGCACTGTTTAGCTCGGGTGCTTTTTTATTGTCAGCTTATGCATAGCTATTACTCATGAAAAGCATGTTGGCACATTGGTTAATTTATTTATTTAATTAGGTACTTAGAAATTCTTTAAAAAATCTAAAGGAATAAATAATTTATTTCAAAGGGGCATTTATATTTCACATAAAAGCGTTCATCTCTTACAAATAACCTTATTCAGAAATTATATATTTTTTTTAATTTGTGCACATTTTGTCCCAGTATAATTTTGAACCTTTGAAGAATACTGTTTGGAGAACTGTGGGGGTTTCATGATATGATTAAAATTAAAAAAATTTGTTTTTATATTTTTACTGCTTTCATTTTGTATCAACTCCAGACCCCAAAGTCGAAAAAGCATTGGGAGCTTTTGATCCTAAAATCTGTTAATGTTCCCTTTCACAAAATCATTACTTTCTATAATTTGTCCAATTTTGAAAGCTTTTCATGGTTAATGTAATCACCTTACTAAACAAATTACAAATAAAACTAAGTAAAGGTTTGTAAATATTTTAGTCTAGATAGAAATGAACATTTAAACACCTAAAATAAGGTAAATTTTGCTGCCAATGTAAATTTACTGTTAAAAGATTAAAATGGTGACCTGAAGAAATGGACTGTGATTACCTATCCTTACATATTTAGCTGCATTGTCAACTCTGTCCATTTCCTCTGTCCATTTAAAAACTGAACCTTTACATTTAAACGTTCAAAAAAAAGTTAATAGCACGCATTTGAATGCAATCTTTTAGTGGGAATTAACTAAATTAGCTAAAGTTCAGTGTATTCCATTATCTGTTATAATACCACTAAGCCATACTGGTTAGTTAATTTCCAGGAAATCCTTTGCTGCCATTTTTCAGTCAATATGTGTATGTTTAGGATTTTCAAAATTTTAAATGTTCTCCACTTACTCTTAAAGTGAGCATTCCACTTTGCTATAACACGTTTTTTCCTGTCCAGTTGTTTAATTCAAGGACAACCTGTTCATCTGTCTTTTATCTTTGAGCCCAGATTCCCCAGAGTGAAAAGAGCTGACCTCAGTGCAAATGCAGATGAACATGTGGCCGACAACAACTCAAGATCAGGACCTTTGCTCCCTTTGGTTGAAACATGAGGGCTTATTTTAGCACCTAGTGCTTTTGTTTTGATTTTTTCCCCCATGATTTAAATTATGTTTGGAAACAGATTTCGCTTCTCATCTCTCTTTTATCAGCACTCTGTCTGTCACCGGGTGAACATGGCAGTTTATGAGTCACACTGACCTTCACAAAAACAGCTCTCTACTGATTAGCATTTCAGCATTTCAATGCTCAGGGTTACAGTGAAGAGTTTGGCACACAATTCAGGTATACGGGTAGAAATTTCATGTAAAGTGAAAATGTAATCTTTGTAACATACTGATTGAACTCATTTGAGTCCACAACAGCGTTGTATTTTGCAGTCTCAATTATTTGTATAAGTCCATTTGTGAGCCAATTTTTCCACAACACATTTTATACTCGGTTGGTGTGGTATTTAGTACCACACCAACCGTGTGTAAAATACTCTTAATATAACTTGATAGATCATAAAGATGTAGCAATTTCAAATTTAGTAAGCCTTTATAAAGCAGCAACGTGAAGACAGTCATTCTTAAAGAAAGCCATAGGATATGCTGATTGCACTTTGTGAAAAGCGGGGGCCAGGGATAATGAGTAGAGGAGATTATTGAAATGAATCTAAAACTGAAATAGAGTGTTTTAGATGAAAGCATACTCCAAGATCAAAACTTAAAGAATTCTGACTTGGAATATATTGAATTGGCAGATGCCTATTTTGGTTTAAATCAGATTAAAACTCGAAAGACCAGAATTCAAATCACAAATAGACCACACCATAATTCGGATTAAAGCTTAAACACAGGTGAGAAAGGACCAATTTCCAATTTCCCTCATCACATCTCTTTCAGTAATGGCTGTGCAATACACAAACCTGCTGAAGTCTTAAATTACTTTGGAGATCCTATCAGGTGGATATAAACTCACAAACTGCTCCAGCAACTGTCTGGGTGTGTGCTCATAGGCGAGCCAAGAAGTATGTCAGGCTGGGGATCGTAGTACAAGCAGATTGATATCAATAAAGAGAGTGTGCAATTACATGGAGCTGCACAAATACATTTAAACATAAGACAGGACCAAAAAGAAGATACTTCTTTTGTTGTGTTTGTAGGTCATCCCATGAGGTATTTGACTGGCAGCTGAGCAAGACAGACAGATAGAAATTGTTTTTAGCACTGGGATATTGCAAAAGATAGAGACGTGCAGAGAATAACTGCAGAAAAGAAAAAGGAGTTGAATAAGGTAAAAGACGAGTGGAAAATGTGCCTGCTGAAGCGTAAAATTAGCAATTACATTGGGTGTCACCAGTAATGACTATTTCAGTCTAGATAAAGGGAGGGAGCTAATGTCCAACAGTGAGACTGTAATTCAGCTGTTACACCTGTGTTCAATCAGTCGGTCAGACGAGACTGTGATGGAGGACAGCACAGCAAAAAAAAAAATCCTACCTGTGCACTAATAAACCAAGATGAGTGCCATCTGCTGGGAAAGGTTTCGAATGAAATTTATTTTTTAAGAGCCATATGCTGACCTATCCTGCAAAAAGTATATTTGTGTAAAGTATTACTAGAGGTTTGTGTGTGTGTTCTTTTACATGCTGAATTCTGCTTTTTTTCTCTGAGCTGAGTCAGGAAATGTAATTGGCCAGAAGAAGGAGGTCAGAAATTTGATATGTGCCGAACAAAAAAAAGACTGATCAGTCCACCCACTCGAACACAATTAGTATTCCTTACTTTGGCCTATTGACCAGTGTGCCTACCTAAAGCTAGCGAGCAGCTCATTGCATGTGCATATTACTGGCATTTCAAATTTCAAATTCAAACAGCCGCTGTCATATCACGGCAGATCTGTATACCAAAATTGCCCCCCTCATTTACTTTGATTATTGTGCTGCTCCCATAAAAAAATAATCATCTGTCCTTGGTTTACAAAAAAAAGTAGTTTTTAAACCCCCAACACCTTCATTCATCACAATGATGTTACATTTATCACAATGGCAATGGGAATACAAATGAGGTGGATGCGCACTCAGTGGCCTGCTGTAAATAATTTATGGTTTTGTTTTATTGGAAACAGAGACACAACATTATTTTCAGCTAGCGCTCCCCTTGGCCAAGGTCTGCGCGCGCATTCATCCAGGGTGCATCACACTGAGAAAAACTGAATCTCATTTTATGCTCTTTATTACATTTAATCACTAACCATTAAAGAAGACTCCCTCTCAAGGCATGGATGCACACTGGAGTGCCGTTAGCAAGATGGCATGAAGCATCGCAGTTCCTCAGAGCCATATGGCAAAAAAGTCTGACTGTGATGTATTTGTTATGATTTCGTACAGCAAATTTAGACGTCTTCCATTATGTTTTTCATAGCTTTGATAAATTACATGTTTTCTTACAAAAAAAAAAGAACAAACAAAAAAAAACACAGGCACCATACGCTTTCATTGCTGAATCTCTTCAAACATTCAACATGCACCATCTTAATCATCTCACCTTGCTGCATATGTCGTAAGTCAGTGTGAATCCATTAAACTGAACAGAAAGACTTATTTTGCAGAAGATGTATCTGACTTTTTAGTGTGTACCTCCAACTGCTAATCCTTGCATGCCAGTTCACCTACAGCCCTGATTATACAAGTTTTACTTACTTGTGTGTAACAAAGTAGTGACAGCTTTAAAATACTCCACTTTTATTTTACATTTCTCAGTCAGAGGTAATGCTTTTGAAAAGGTGACATGGAGGTTTTGGCTGGGCTCATACACAAAAAATAATAAACAAATAATAAACAATAAAAAATAAAGAAATAATCTTTAATTATCCCAAAAGGGTAAGTGAAGGTTATTGTAGCTCACATTATCCAAGTAAAAAAAATAAAAATATTGAATACTATTATGGTGATTGGCAGGAATGATCTCTTCTTGTGGTCTGTACTACTACAGACTACAATTAAAGACACACTGCTTTTGAGTGCTGATGAAGATTACACTAATCTTTGTCCATAATGTTCCTTCTTTTATGAAAATTGGGTCTTTAGACACTAACCTCCAGAGGTTCCAAGCATCCATTTTGTTTGCTAGTGAAATCATGTTGCCCATTATAGATGATTGAAAAGAGGGTTTAAACTTCTTTCTCTCTGTTTTCTTTGTTCCTGCTCTGCATTTATGAAACCTTCAAAAATAAATAAGGGATTTATCGTTGAAGATTAGTTAAGTAAGCTTTTATTTTCTTAATCGGCTTCTTCCAGTTGCAAATGGCTTGAAAGTCTGTTACCACGTACCAATACAATGTAGAGGGGCCAGCATCATTCAAAACTGGTAACAGCTGCACTTCAAGTTGAATTATATAAACCAGTAATAAGCAGTCTAAAACAGAACTAAAACTGTTAATAAATAACTTTTTTCCCCCTTACTTAAACTTTTTTCTGCACAGTCATGCTCTTACAACAAATTATGTAGGTCTTTTTTAATGCAGGTGTTTAACTATATGGATTTATTAATAATTAATAAATCAATAAAAGTATTCATATAATTATTAATATAAACATTTATAATTAATAAATGGGGTACTTTCTGAGAATCTGAAAAAAAAAATGCTAAACACATTCAGACCCTTAAGAAGGGGTGTATTAATCATGTCTGTGGTAGACACTGATTTACATATCACAGCAAACACAACCTTCTGCTCGTTAAAATAATGTAAACGTATGTATCCAAATAAATGTGTAACTAACTACTATTGAAAAATTAAACACCTAACTACTAACAACTACTAATATAAATTATAAATAGACAAAGAAGAAAATAGAATAGTCAATTAATGGATGATAAAGAAACAAACAACAAGAGGAACAACATATCAACCAAGTCTAAAGTCAGAAAGAAAAAAATAAAACCGCATATAAAATTGGATCTAGGCTCCTATGGCTAACTGACAAAACAACATCTGGGTGTGATACTCTGTTACTGTACACCCATGCAGGCGTGAGAGTGGGTGGGGGACTATATTGTGTACAGTAGAGTGTGGTTTTTAATTTTTAAAGTATTGCTTAAGCTTTAAGAAAAGAATTCCACAAAGTGTTCCTGTTACCCGAGTCTGAGCTTGTTCAATATGACAACTGAGAGGGGGCATGAACAATATTATTTATCTTTTTATCATGCCATCTTTGTGTAGGTGTTTTCTATTCAGTTTCAGTGAACAATTTGTCCTTTCAGAGTTAACATCAGAAACAGAAACCAAAACTTAAGCATGTTTGACCTATTTACAAAGGTCAAATCTATAACAGTGATGTGATTAGAGCATTTACAGAAATATTCTTGTAAAGTGTGTGCTGGTCAGAAGTGGCTGACCTCCATCCACCCACAAAGAATCCAACAAGGAAAACTTGATCATCTAAAACAGACCACATTGGAGTAAAAAAAAAAGTAGGCTGTTGATGACCATGTGCAGCTTTTCATTGTATTATTCTCGGCTTGCTGTAGCCTCTTTTAGCCGGATATTGGCTCCAGCCACAGTAAAATGTGTTTAGAAATGTTATAAAGGATCCTTAAAATAAGTTTAAACTGGCCTTTATATCCCCTAAATCAAAATCTAACTTGATTTTACTGAAAGAGAGTTAAAGGATCAGCAGTTTATGTCTTGTGGGAGGGACCACAGAACATGAATCAGTGAGGCTGTTTTGCTAGCAAAAGGGGACCAATACACTACTAGTTATATGTCACCACTGGTCCAAGTGCTTTTGTTACTTCTCTACCCAAAGCAGCCACTATTTTGAAATTATCTACCCAGGGAAAATAAAATCACCTGTAACACATACTGCACATCCAGCACTTTAAGATTTTAACCAGCCTAAAGCCAGGGAGGGAAGTGAAGCATTGTTTTTGAGCTAATGAGCATTCAAAACAGCATGACCCCAGATAACAGGCAGCATGAGTAAACCATCAGCTGTACCTATTATAGGAAACCTAATTGGCAATTCCCTGAACTATTTCTTAGGCATTGAGGGAATGTCTCATTGAAATATTACAAGTTCTTTTTTTTTTCTTTGCCTTTTTTTGATTAATAAAGTACATATTTAATGCTGGGAATATTTTGTTTTCACAGTCCTTGTTGCAATAAAAATGGCAATGGTTTGCATCTTTAGCAGGGAGGCACTTCAATTACAAAAGGTTTTTTCAGCAAAAAATATT
>JAVLVB010000702.1:1502433-1514482 GCA_032876305.1 Orestias chungarensis | reverse complement strand
CTTAGGCATTGAGGGAATGTCTCATTGAAATATTACAAGTTCTTTTTTTTTTCTTTGCCTTTTTTTGATTAATAAAGTACATATTTAATGCTGGGAATATTTTGTTTTCACAGTCCTTGTTGCAATAAAAATGGCAATGGTTTGCATCTTTAGCAGGGAGGCACTTCAATTACAAAAGGTTTTTTCAGCAAAAAATATTTTTTCAAGCTTTGATAAACATCAGACTTCAAAATCGACTCTTGCTGATGTAAGTCACTTGGTTCAGTTTAAAATATGTTACCTGTCTGCTAAAATGTCTACTTTGTAAAATTGTTGTATATTCTGCTGACAGTCCAGCTTCATTGCTGAGAAAAATAAACTAAAGCACCAAATTGTGATTCTAAAAGGTCTAAAACAAGTGCATATTAGATGAGCAGCTGATAACCCACCTAAGAGCTTAATTTTTACCAACTTAGGAGCTTCTAACCAGCAAGGCTAGAATCAGTTCAGAATCAAGAATCAGTTTATTTATATAGCGCCAATTTACCACAGATGTCGTCTCAAGGCACTTCACTGAAATCAATTAAAATCAAAGATACATCATAAACAAATCGATTTAAAAAGTTTCCAATCTAAGGAACCCCAGCAGATTGCATCGAGTCATTGACTTGCAGCATTCACTCCTCTGGAATCAGCAGACCAAAACAATGGCTTGTGTTGTCGTTGACTTTACACTAATCCCTCATACTGAGCATGCATGTAGCGACAGTGGAGAGGAAAAACTCCCCTTTAACAGGAAAAAACCTCCAGCAGAACCAGGCTCAGTACAAGCAGCCATCTGCCACGACCGACTGGGGGTTTGAAGAGACAGAAAGATAAATTAGAAGCACAGGATACTGAAATAATAGAGTTTATAGCAGCAGTTGTTGAACATCACTGGAAGCATCTCAGCCCATGTTCTCATCCAAGAAGCTGTCTCAGCTAACAGAACGCCAACCCAGGTGTGGTTACTATGGGGAGAACAACACTAAGAGAAAACAAAAGGTTAACAAGGTTGAAATAACGGTAACGAGGTAGATTGGACAAAGGAAGAAAGTAGCAGAGAGAGAAGTTGTCAGATTTGTCCTCCAGCAGTCTAAGCCTATAGCAGCATAACTATAGAAAAACTTAAATAACTTAACCCTATAGAGTGAGACATGAAGAAAGGAGAGCAAAGGAGAACCGTCTGTCAAGACTGAGTTCCTCCCCAACCGGATTAGGCTGTCTTCTCTACCTCTTCCTAACTATAAACTTTATCAAACGGGAAGGTTTTAAGCCTAGATTTGAAACTAGACAGGGTGTCTGCCTCACGGACTAAAGCTGGAAGCTGGTTCCACAGGAGAGGAGCTTGATAACTGAAAGATCTACCTCCCTTTGTGCTTTTAGAGATTCTAGGACCACCAGTAAACCTGCAGTCTGAGAGCGAAGTGCTCTGTTAGGGACATAAGGAGTAATCAGATCTCTGATATACGATAGAGCTTTATTAGTGAGGGCTTTATATGTCAAAAGAAGAATCTTAAAATCTATTCTAAGTTTGACAGGGAGCCAATGAAGGGAAGCTAAAATAAGGGAGATATGATCTCTCTTTTTAAGTTTCATCAGAACTCTTGCTGCAGCATTTTGGACCAACTGTAGATTTTTAATTGCATTTTGTGAACTTCCTGCTAATAAAGAGTTACAATAGTCCAGCCTTAAAGTAACAAATGCATGGACTAGCTTTTCAGCATCTGCCCTAGATAGAATATTTCTAATTTTTGCTATATTCCTAAAATGAAAGAAGGAAATCTTAAAGACCTGTTTTATATGAGACTTGAAAGACATTTCCTGATCAAAAATAACACCAAGGTTCTTTACATTGTCACCAGATGCCAACCTGATTCTATCCAGGTCAAGCGGCTGACTAAGCAATTTCTTTTTTAGAGGTTCTGGTCCAAAGATAACAACTTCTGTCTTTTCAGAGTTCAAGAGCAGAACGTTTAAAGTCATCCACATTTTTATGTTATCTAGACATGCCTGTAATCTACCAAACTGACTGGATTCATCAGGATTTATAGATAAATACAGTTGTGTATCATCAGCACAACAGTGGAAATTAACACCATGCTGTCTGATGATTTTACCAATAGGGAGCATGTATATAGTAAATAGAATTGGGCCAAGTACAGAACCCTGTGGAACTCCACAAGTAACCTTATAATGCGGAGAAGATTTGTCATTTAGATGAACAAACTGGGGTCTATCAGACAAATACGATTTAAACCAGCCAAGTGCTGTTCCCTTGATCCCCACAGTGTGTTCGAGCCTTTCAATGAGGATATTGTGATTGACTGTGTCAAAAGCAGGACTGAGATCTAACAGAACTAGAATAGACACGAGCTATGGCTAATGAACAGATCAATTACCTATGCTTAAGTTAATATTAATGATATTAACTACTTGCTGCATTAACATGACAATTAGGAAAACAGGTCAAGGGTCAAAAGCAAAGGTAGATTATTTTACTGCCTGCATAATTAAATGCTGTTTCTGCTTTTGCAGCTATGATTAAGCCATGTTGTTGTCTGAGGAGGGACATACCAAACAAAAACAAATCAATGGTATAGTTGTTTCATGCTCTAGACCACTTAGCAGCTCAATAACCCAATCCCTTTATCTAAGCACAGTGCACTATTTGGGGGTTCTGGTGAGGAGGGTCCCTCAGATAGTCGAACTTCTGATTAAGGAGGAGCAGTGTGGTTTTCATCCTGGTCTGCAACCCTTAACCAGCTCTTTACCCTCAATAGGGTCCTGGAGAGTGCATGGGTGCAGTCTACATGTGTTTGTGGACCTGGAGAAGGCGTTTGAGCATGTCCCTCTGGGGTTCTTTTGGGGGTTGACTCCGGAAGTGTAGGGTACCAGGCCCTTTAATACGGGCTGTTAGGTCCCTGTATGACTGGTGCCAGAGCTTGGTCCGCATTGCCGGCAGTAAGTCGGGCTCGTTTCCAGTGAGAGTTGGACTCCGCCAAAGCTTCCCTTTGTCACTGATTCTGTTCATAACTTTTATGGATAGAATTTCTAGGCGCACCCAAGGTGTTGAGGGGATCCGTTTTAGTGACCTTAGGATTGCATCTCTGCTTTTGTGGATAATGTGGTCATTTTGGCTTCATCAGCTTGTGATTTGCTCGAGATCAATAGATGGAATGGTGCGGCATCTGCAGTGATGCGGGCACTGTACCGGTCCATCGGGGTGAAGAGAGAGCTGAGTCAAAAAGTCAGGCTCTCGATTTACCGGTCGATCTACATTCCTTTCCTCATCTATGGTCATGAGTTTTGGGTCATGACCGAAAGAACAAGATCCCGGATACAAGCGGCTGCAATGGGCTTCCTCTGCGGGATGTCTTGGCTATCCCTTAGAGATAGGGTGAGGAGCTCGGCCATCCGGGAGGGACTCAAAGTAGAGCTGCTGCTTCTTCACGTCGAGAGGAGCCAGTTGAGGTGCTACCTGGACGCCTCTCTGGTAAGGTGTTCCGGGCACGCCCCACCGGGAGCAAGGCTCAGAGGATGACCCAGGACACGCTGCAGGGACTGTGCTTTTCAGCTGGCCTGGGAATGCCCTGGGATTCCCCCGGACGAGCTGGCCCAAGTGGTTTGTTCATGAGTGAAAATTTGTTGTTCATAAAATTTATATAGAGCATTAAGAATATTTAATATTAGGAATGAGCTGTTCTCACACAATTAGCTTGGATTCTTTTTAGCAGCTGTACTTCTGGATCCTCTTTAATAACAGAAGTCACAACTTATCAAATACTATCAATAAAAATGCTAAAAATTAGATTGCACATCCAAGGTGTCCCCTCTACAATAGCTTCCTAAGAGGGTAATTTTCTTTTATCTTTGACATCTTTGACATCAGATTGACATCTTTACATGTGTCAATCTGTAGTCCCTCCTGTTTTCTAACTAGAAAATCTTCACTCATCATTACCAGGCAAATAACCACAGAGTTCAGAGTTATTGACAGTACAAGATTGGGCAGTTTTGTTTTTTTAAATCTTTTTGTTGAGCATGATCTCTATATAATTTTTTTGTGTTTTGAGAGTATAATTTGCAATAACGGTGGGGCAGCTGTCAAATTTGCAGTGTATAACCAAATATTTCCTTTATAATGTACAGATTTGCGGCATGGTGGGACCTGGTCTTGTTTCTGTTTAAGGCATTCTTGTGCTAGATTTTACACAAAGTGAATAATTATGAAACTGATGGGGGTTTTTAAATGAATTTTAACAGTACAGAAGTAGCATCAGATTTCATCTCTATCCAATATATCAAGGTTCTGTGCATAATTTGGTGACAACGCATAGTGCAAGGGCTACAGAAATGCAGGTAAAATCCTATTTCACAAATGGAGCAAAGCAGCCACAATGTGACATTGGCATCACCACAGCTAAGACTTCGTCTCACAGCTTAAGCCTTGCTCTAAATATGAAGTCTTAACTAAATCTCCCAGCTTATCTGATGTCAGACACTTCAGGGAAAGTGCTGCGGCTATGAGTTTTCATTCCCACTGTTGCTGATTTGTGGGGGCCACCTTTACTGCTGAGACTGATGCCACCCTCCTCTCTCCTCTGAGCTACCTTACCTTCCTTCCATCCTCCCACATCTTCTCCTTCCATTTTCTCAATCCATATTACCATGGTCTGCTGCCTCCCATCTCCTGTGGGGATTAGCAGGCTAAACACTGGGAGAGGCTCAATGGCATATAGTAGTTGGTCCCCCCTCGGATCGTAATTTCAGCTGTGATTGAGGAGACTAACGCCAGGCCCCTACTGGGCAAGGAGGGGTTATAAGGTGGCATATCAAGCAGACTGACCTTAAACTGACATTAAAGCAACCTTGAGTCTAACATAATGTGTCAGCTGGAACAACAATGATAAGGCGGCAGATTGAGAGGAGAGACAAAATCTTCCAGGAAGTGACAAAATCTTCCAGCAGTACAAGAGATTAAAGAAGAGAAGATGCAAAATGAGTGTGTTGCCTGGTCATGCACACACATTCACTCGCAAAGTTCGGATGAAATTGTCTGGTCAGCAGCAACCGGATCTGCTGATTTACTTAGGGTGATAGTATATTCTATTTGTCACTGGCAGCTCATTAGGCGAAGTGACGAATGAAGGTGTGACCCTGAGAAAGATGGTTTAATCTGCCTAATGCAAAACCACAATTAAAGCCTTTCTTCAACATGTCACTTGAGGCCAGAATTTGAACTTTATATTTCCCTCGTTAACAATACTTGGAAGCTCATCAAAAAGGAAAGTTGTGCAACTTGCCTTGCTTTCAGAAAAGTGAGATAAAAGAGGAAACATATTGAAACAAGATTAATAGTTTTTGCTAACAAAGTGAATCAATACCTTCTAGCCTCTAGAGGGGACATCTTTATTAAAAATAATACAAGTAACAGAACTTTAATCTAGTCAACATATCCTTTTTGTGCACTATATAAATATGGCTAAGAGACTTTTTAATTATCATTAACAGTTTTTTTTCTGTGTGTGTATTTTTAAGTAAAAAAAGGAGCTCCAGCCCTCAATATGCATCTGCTGACCAGATGGTTACAATGACTCTTAAAAGTGATACATTAACAACAAAGCACTGCTGACAGTCATCAGCAACACTGTTGGAAATGATACACATTATGTGTTTGCAAAGAAATATTTTTTCCAATGGTATTTACAAAAGGCTGCTGATAGAGTTATCTGCAGTGAGTATCTTACCTACAGCTCACAATGAAAACAGTCAATAGTTGTCATGTCATTGTCAAGCAAATAATTGCTCAGAGCTAGACCACGTCTATAGTGAAATTGCTTAAACTAAAACAGATTGGAAATATTGTGCAAAAGGCTGACAATGTTTTAAACTACAGAGAGCACTCTGCAATTTTAGAAAACAAAGAACCCTCTCACTTATCAACATAAATTATTAATACAGACCATATTAAATGTTCAAAAACTTTCTTCACTTTTGTGAGGCTCCATCTTCTTGTTTGAAACAATATCACAGACAAAGCCAGCCGAGGACTGGACCTGAACTCCTTGATTAAACTAAAAGGACAGATTTACACATACTTTATGAGAGTGTGGGGAAAAGACTTTTCACTCAAACAGCAATTTGAGCAAAACCACCACAAATATGGGTTTTGATGAATGATGTGGCAGGAGCATAATGCATTTAGGCCTGGTAAAGTCAATATGCTGAAGTTCAAACAAAGCATTAGAAGAGGGGTTTTAGGTGATTTGTTCAGGTTGTTGGTGCCAGGTGGCCTATAAGCCGCTGTTGTTTGAAAAAAAAATGGCTTGCAGTCAGGGCTGACTAGTTCACAATGATAAAATACCCTCTCCGAACACATATTGAAACACAGCAAAGAAACCACACTGAGTGCCACTTATGTCATCTAAAACAGAGAACTGAGGGTACAGTTGGCACAATTTAAACAAAATGGGAAACGAATTAGAAAACATTTGTGTGGTGTGAAAAGTTGTGATTTCAGTTGGCAAAGTTATCAATTAGGCTTCAAGAAAGCCGAAATCCATTCTTCCTTCTATGCTTAGTTCAAGCTGCTGGTGATAGTGTAACTGATGTCGGCAGAGAAAGAGACCAAGCCCCGGATGGATGGTGTGTTCCCGGAGGCCAGCCCTGATGGTGTGGGTGGAGGCTCAAGCGCCGGTGATCGCTTGGAATTGGAGCTGTTCCTAAGTGCTGTGAACAGAGCAGCTAGACAATCCCTTCTTCCCCACCCATAGCTAAGAAATTGCCTTTCCTTCCGCTCCGGACACATTTACCTGTGATGCCCTTTTGATGTTAGTTTTTGAACACTTTTTTTATCTATTTTTTTATTTATTTATTTGTATATTGTAATTAAATTGTTTGAAAACTCTCCACTGTTGTCTTAAATGGATTTCTCAACCCTGTGATCGTTGGTATTTTCTTGGCTCACTTTAAGCTTCTTAGGACCAATGAAGATTTTTTTTTTAAATGACGCAACTTACTTGGATTGTTACCTAAAATATCCACCTGGTTGTTGTACACTGTTTGTCAGTTACCCCTCTCGTGACGGACACTTACAGATAATGAAACAACTCGGAAAACTCAAATTATCGTAACGTCTTTTCAAACATTAATGATTTAGAGCTTACCTCAACTCCCTACTGAGAATTATTGTTCAACTACTCAACACAAACACATTGACATAAAAAAACAAAATATCCCTCTGCTTTTAAGTTAAACTATCCAGCATGTGTGTATTACTTATCCCACAGAAACAAAGTAAGAAAACGCTCCTAATATTCAGATTTAGACACACTTCTTGAAATGTGACATCGATTTGTCTTTGTTTGACAACTTACAGTACAAAGAAAGCTACGTGGCAACAGTTACAGGCTCTTATCAGAGATTGCTCCTTTTCTTGTTACATTTGTCTTGTGATGCTGTGGCCAAGCAGAAAAACATGCCCAAAGGAGTTCTCATCACTCACATTCGCTGTGGGAGTACTGGCAAGCGACCGGTCCTTCAAGGGTGCTCAGCAACAACACATTTTTATTGCATGTTTTCACAAAACACAAAAGAGTTTTTTACTTCAAATCTAAACTGGTGGTCTTACTTTCCCACATGTAGCTGTGTAGAACCTTAAGATGTTGGACAAAAGAGAGGCAATCCTGATGGGATTACCTCATGTGTTCGGTCCCTGAAGTGGCCAACCAGTCTTTTTCTCTCCCCCTCTTAACAAACAAGCAACAAGTTGTAGTAAGCAACTGAGGAAAAAGCATCTATTGGAATGGAGGACCGGATCCTTGAGTGGGTAAGAATATAAAAGGTCTGTGTAGAGAAAAACAGCAAGAAAATGCAAGTTCAAAACAAGAGGGCAGGAAAGGAGGGTTCCTGACTTCAGTATTCATTAATGTTTCTATGATTAGACCAAGAAGGGCAATTAGTCCGCTTTGAGAAAGAAGCTGAGCATAAAGTGTGGGACTGCTGATTTACATAAGAGTTTCTTCAGGGAGCTGATGTGAACCTAGTTCATCCAAAGCTCCGAGGCAGCTGACATCACACAGCACTATATAGAGCCTTAGACATACTTCCTTCATGAAGTGCTAAAATTACTTACAATGTTATTAACAAACACATTCAAAACTTTTATGTTTTAATGTTTTGTCATGTCATGTTCATAAATGTTAAACCATTTTAAAAAGACAATTACACTGTTTTCTAAACAAAAATTCAAAATCCTGTTGCAATAGCTTCATATTTTTCAAATTTGCAAACAGAACAGCCTCCGTCCTGCAAAGGTCTTCTTGATCTACCGTATTTATTGTAAAGGTTCTATATTTTAATATACAATTGTGAAATGAAAAGTAAAATATGTGATTTTCAAAAATAACTTCCCAAAATAAAAAGAAGAGTGGAAGGCATTTGTTCTAAGTCCCTTTGTGATTCTAATTTGGCAGCTATTACAGTTGCAACTCCCAAATGTATTTTTTCTGCAGATTTGTACACCAACCTCAGTCAGGTTGGTTAGCCATTGACCTTGTTGCAACTCTTTCGCAGTCACTAACAGTTTTTTATTTAGGACTGGCTTGTAATTAGCATTACCCATCTTCCCATCAATTCTCAGCTTCCTGGCCACAGAAAATTAGCACCATAACATGGATGCTGCCATTACTATTTTTAATTGTGGGTAAGATGTTTTCGGTGAAACACATGTTTTAATGAAGGCAAAAAAGTTTAATGCTGGTCTTGTCTGACCAGAACACACTGTTGGCTTCATGTTGGCTGTATCTTTTACATGTACTGGGACAACTAGTTAACAGAACATGGATTTTCTACAGCAGCAGGTTTATCTTTTCACTTTCCCATAGACATATATGAAGATCAGAAATAATTATTTTGTTGAGAGATTTTTTTCAACCAAGATTTGAGTATCTACAGCTTAGTCACAGTTGCCAAAGGCTATTTTGCTGTTCCTCTAACTGATGCTTTCATACCGGCCTGACAGTTTAGGATTGGAGGATTTTTTTTAATAATGTAGCAAAAATTCTCCTTGCTTTGCTTACATTCTTTCTTTTTTTTTTTCAAGAAAACCCTAAGACTTTCACAGAGTTGGATTTATTATTTAGATTATTTCACACACAGGCTAATTTAATTATTTAGATTTATTATGACATCATTAGGTTTTACTAGATTGTATTTATGGGTACCCCAAAAATACACTGAAGTAATCAATATGTAAAAAATGTAAAGCCAGCAAGTCATTGTTGAAGAACAACAAAAGAATTTGTTGTTAATATTAACATTTGGAAATTCCAAGACCCATAAAATGTCTTACAACCAAGAGCACTTACTGGCAAATGTTCTGTGAGCTTCCGGATGGATTACAAAAAATATAGAAATTATTTTCTGTGTTTTGTGTGCAGTAAAACACAACAATATCAGGAGCCGTACTGAAAACTGTAACTTGATGTTTTGCAAATATTAAAGAATGAAGCACTACTGGCACTATTGCTCCAACGGGAGCCACAATTTTACAGATAAGGGGCTCTTCATGTTTAATACAGTAGTTAAAACTGTAGTTTAATACAAGTTTTCATCTTGCTTTTTCCAATAATGTATGTACAAGACATACTGTGACTTAAACCGAATTCCTTTATCTGTCTTCATCTCACTTTGCCCTAAAGCAGGTGCTGAAAAGAGAAAAGCAAATCAAGCAAGAAGGAAGAGGATCTGTCTCTGTTGTGACCAATGCACAAAACATCACTGTCACATGGTGGTTGGATGGTTTAGTGATTCACATGGGCTCTTCCTGCACCGGCCTGTCCCCAACAGATGTGGCACAGAGATGGAGCAAGAAAGAGAAGCAAATGCTCAACATCCAAAGGCCATTTCCTGTGAAGCTGTACAAGCAGCATATTGGTGGAGTAGATCTCACGGATCAATGTGTTGCCATGTATCCCCACCGACGCAGAAACATCAGAGTGTTCTTTCACTTCCTTGATGTCACAACTGTGAATGCCTGGCACCTTTATGGAATGTCTGGAAATGAAGCGAAAGATCTACTGCTCTTCAAGGCGTCAATAGCTTGTTCTCTCATCAATGCAGGATCCATGAAAATTCACACCAGAGGCAGACCCAGTGCTACTTTACCACCAGCAAAACGGAGAGCAGAGTCTAAGGTCCCCCCCTGAGATTCGGTATAGCCCTGGAAACCACTGGAAGCAGTTCAATGAAGCAAAAAACGTTCAGAGACTTAACAAGAATACTCTATGATCAACTCCATTTCTAGTCAAGATTCTATTAGAATCTACAGTTCAGAGACGGTTATTTGTTTCACACTATCCTCCTCACTTCTGGATAAATATATCTTTATTTTGTAACCTTGTTCTACGAAAGATTAATAAAAATGCCCAGTGAAAAGAGTTTTTGTTCATGTTGACTTTTCCGTTTATCATTAGGGCTCAAATACAGAGTCCTACAGAGTAGTGGAGGAACCACTAAAAAAAGAATATCATATTACAACAGTATAGCTAAATTACAACTATTCCTATATAACTACCATGTTATTATGTTAATGGTTTTTTACAGTTCAAAACGCTTGAAGTACACTTGAATGGACGGATAAATATTTCTTTATAGAATGAAGATAGAAAAAATGTTTTTTTTCAAACCTTGTTTTACATCCCTAAGGATGTATAAAAACACTCAGTAAAAAAAATCCTGAGTGAGGTAATCACATTTCATGCACGAGAGGGTTAAAGAGAACTATAATGGCATAAACTAAAGAAAGTGTCTATACCAGTTGTACAGAATAATAAAAACTTTCTGAAATTGATCAGCCTCATAATTCAATAAAACCAACCAAGACTCAATAAAACCAACCAAGACACTTTTCCGTTCCAGGAAGGTTATAATAGTACACTTTATTATTATTATTATTATTATTATTTACAGTATCTCTGCATGTTTAGAAACATTTTTGAATTCATCTGAAGTCAATTCAAATAAATCCTCTGTATTTAAATGAAAAGAGCAAAAAGCAATGATATTCCAAAATAAAATGTAATATTAGAAAAATCAATGTCTACTCTCTATTGATTTGCTAAAACAAAAGCAACAATGTGAAACAAATGTCAACTACTAACAAAGCACAACAAAACCTTCTTTCAAACGTCTTTTTAACCGTTAGATTGGTAATTGAAGAAATAATGACTGTAAACTGTGAAACAAACACAAATGTCTGTGCACTGCAAAGGGTGCAACAACTAATCAGGCAGTCTTACTTTTTTAGCGAGCAACAAGTTGGTTTGGTAATAAATGAAAATAATAAACGTTTAAAAAAAAGGCTGCATGGCATAAAGATGGTAGGAATGTTACCTCACAGTGAGAAGTTCCTGGTTTGGTTTGTTTCTCCATTGAGTTGACACGTTTTCACAGTGCATGTATTGGTTTTCTCCAGGTACTCTTACCTCCTCCTACAGTCTAAATATACTGAAAAAGATATATACGTGGGTATATGCATGTTTGACTCTATATAGCCCTTTGATAGACCGACGAGGTGTCCAGGATGTACTGCAGCATTGACTGAATAAACTCTGGAGACAGACAAAGACTAGATAGATAATTACCCTAAATAAAAACCTATTTGCTCTGACTAAATAATTAACACATTTTTATTCACAAGTAAAGAAAAGTGAACAATAAAAACCCAGCAAGTCTGCTTCACCGTATACGGTGTTCTTCAGTTCACTTCGGTTAAGACTAATTAAATAAATAGCCTTAATAGTTTGCTCAGTGTTTTTTTTTTTTTTTTTTTTTTTTTTTTTTTTACAAAGTTGGTTCTCATGCTGATTGAGGGCGAAAAATACTTTATTTTGCTAATCAATATTTCCGCCACAGTGTTTGAAAAAGCTGCAGAATTCAGGTAGAGAAATGAATATATGTCTTCTGTTTATACATATGTATTTGCATCCAGTAATTTTATCATATATTGTTTGTTACACAGCTAAAT
>JAVLVB010000702.1:1490837-1502333 GCA_032876305.1 Orestias chungarensis | reverse complement strand
GATTCATCAGGATTTATAGATAAATACAGTTGTGTATCATCAGCATAACAGTGGAAATTAACACCATGCTGTCTGATGATTTTACCAATAGGGAGCATGTATATAGTAAATAGAATTGGGCCAAGTACAGAACCCTGTGGAACTCCACAAGTAACCTTACAATGCGGAGAAGATTTGTCATTTAGATGAACAAACTGGGGTCTATCAGACAAATACGATTTAAACCAGCCAAGTGCTGTTCCCTTGATCCCCACAGTGTGTTCGAGCCTTTCAATGAGGATATTGTGATTGACTGTGTCAAAAGCAGGACTGAGATCTAACAGAACTAGAATAGACACGAGCTATGGCTAATGAACAGATCAATTACCTATGCTTAAGTTAATATCAAAAATATTAACTACTTGCTGCATTAACATGACAATTAGGAAAACAGGTCAAGGGTCAAAAGCAAAGGTAGATTATTTTACTGCCTGCATAATTAAATGCTGTTTCTGCTTTTGCAGCTATGATTAAGCCATGTTGTTGTCTGAGGAGGGACATACCAAACAAAAACACATCAATGGTATAGTTGTTTCATGCTCTAGACCACTTAGCAGCTCAATAACCCAATCCCTTTATCTAAGCACAGTGCACTATTTGGGGGTTCTGGTGAGGAGGGTCCCTCAGATAGTCGAACTTCTGATTAAGGAGGAGCAGTGTGGTTTTCATCCTGGTCGCGTAACACTTGACCAGCTCTTTACCCTCAATAGGGTCCTGGAGAGTGCATGGGTGCAGTCTACATGTGTTTGTGGATCTGGAGAAGGCGTTTGAGCATGTCCCTCTGGGGTTCTTTTGGGGGTTGACTCCGGAAGTGTAGGGTACCAGGCCCTTTAATACGGGCTGTAAGGTCCCTGTATGACTGGTGCCAGAGCTTGGTCCGCATTGCCGGCAGTAAGTCGGGCTCGTTTCCAGTGAGAGTTGGACTCCGCCAAAGCTTCCCTTTGTCACTGATTCTGTTCATAACTTTTATGGATAGAATTTCTAGGCGCACCCAAGGTGTTGAGGGGATCCGTTTTAGTGACCTTAGGATTGCATCTCTGCTTTTTGTGGATGATGTGGTCATTTTGGCTTCATCAGCTTGTGATTTGCTCGAGATCAATAGATGGAATGGTGCGGCATCTGCAGTGATGCGGGCACTGTACCGGTCCATCGGGGTGAAGAGAGAGCTGAGTCAAAAAGTCAGGCTCTCGATTTACCGGTCGATCTACATTCCTTTCCTCATCTATGGTCATGAGTTTTGGGTCATGACCGAAAGAACAAGATCCCGGATACAAGCGGCTGCAATGGGCTTCCTCTGCGGGATGTCTTGGCTATCCCTTGGAGATAGGGTGAGGAGCTCTGCCATCCGGGAGGGACTCAAAGTAGAGCCGCTGCTTCTTCACGTCGAGAGGAGCCAGTTGAGGTGCTACCTGGACGCCTCTCTGGTAAGGTGTTCCGGGCACGCCCCACCGGGAGCAAGGCTCAGAGGATGACCCAGGACACGCTGCAGGGACTGTGCTTTTCAGCTGGCCTGGGAATGCCCTGGGATTCCCCCGGATGAGCTGGCCCAAGTGGTTTGTTCATGAGGGAAAATTTGTTGTTCATACAATTTATATAGAGCATTAAGAATATTGAATATTAGGAATGAGCTGTTCTCACACAATTAGCTTGGATTCTTTTTAGCAACTGTACTTCTGGATCCTCTTTAATAACAGAAGTCACAACTTTTCAAATACTATCAATAAAAATGCTAAAAATTAGATTGCACATCCAAGGTGGCCCCTCTACAATAGCTTCCTAAGAGGGTAATTTTCTTTTATCTTTGACATCTTTGACATCAGATTGACATCTTTACATGTGTCAATCTGTAGTCCCTCCTGTTTTCTAACTAGAAAATCTTCACTCATCATTACCAGGCAAATAACCACAGAGTTCAGAGTTATTGACAGTACAAGATTGGGCAGTTTTGTTTTTTTAAATATTTTTGTTGAGCATGATCTCTATATAATTTTTTTGTGTTTTGAGAGTATAATTTGCAATAACGGTGGGGCAGCTGTCAAATTTGCAGTGTATAACCAAATATTTCCTTGATAATGTACAGATTTGCGGCATGGTGGGACCTGGTCTTGTTTCTGTTTAAGTAATTCTTGTGCTAGATTTTACACAAAGTGAATAATTATGAAACTGATGGGGGTTTTTAAATGAATTTTAACAGTACAGAAGTAGCATCAGATTTCATCTCTATCCAATATATCAAGGTTCTGTGCATAATTTGGTGACAACGCATAGTGCAAGGGCTACAGAAATGCAGGTAAAATCCTATTTCCAAATGGAGCATAGCAGCCACAATGTGACATTGGCATCACCACAGCTAAGACTTCGTCTCACAGCTTAAGCCTTGCTCTAAATATGAAGTCTTAACTAAATCTCCCAGCTTATCTGATGTCAGACACTTCAGGGAAAGTGCTGCGGCTATGAGTTTTCATCCCCACTGTTGCTGATTTGTGGGGGCCACCTTTACTGCTGAGACTGATGCCACCCTCCTCTCTCCTCTGAGCTACCTTACCTTCCTTCCATCCTCCCACATCTTCTCCTTCCATTTTCTCAATCCATATTACCATGGTCTGCTGCCTCCCATCTCCTGTGGGGATTAGCAGGCTAAACACTGGGAGAGGCTCAATGGCATATAGTAGTTGGTCCCCCCTCGGATCGTAATTTCAGCTGTGATTGAGGAGACTAACGCCAGGCCCCTACTGGGCAAGGAGGGGTTATAAGGTGGCATATCAAGCAGACTGACCTTAAACTGACATTAAAGCAACCTTGAGTCTAACATAATGTGTCAGCTGGAACAACAATGATAAGGCGGCAGATTGAGAGGAGAGACAAAATCTTCCAGGAGGTGACAAAATCTTCCAGCAGTACAAGAGATTAAAGAAGAGAAGATGCAAAATGAGTGTGTTGCCTGGTCATGCACACACATTCACTCGCAAAGTTCGGATGAAATTGTCTGGTCAGCAGCAACCGGATCTGCTGATTTACTTAGGGTGATAGTATATTCTATTTGTCACTGGCAGCTCATTAGGCGAAGTGACGAATGAAGGTGTGACCCTGAGAAAGATGGTTTAATCTGCCTAATGCAAAACCACAATTAAAGCCTTTCTTCAACATGTCACTTGAGGCCAGAATTTGAACTTTATATTTCCCTCGTTAACAATACTTGGAAGCTCATCAAAGAGGAAAGTTGTGCAACTTGCCTTGCTTTCAGAAAAGTGAGATAAAAGAGGAAACATATTGAAACAAGATTAATAGTTTTTGCTAACAAAGTGAATCAATACCTTCTAGCCTCTAGAGGGGACATCTTTATTAAAAATAATACAAGTAACAGAACTTTAATCTAGTCAACATATCCTTTTTGTGCACTATATAAATATGGCTAAGAGATTTTTAATTATCATGTACAGTTTTTTTTCTGTGTGTGTATTTTTAAGTAAAAAAAGGAGCTCCAGCCCTCAATATGCATCTGCTGACCAGATGGTTACAATGACTCTTAAAAGTGATACATTAACAACAAAGCACTGCTGACAGTCATCAGCAACACTGTTGGAAATGATACACATTATGTGTTTGCAAAGAAATATTTTTTCCAATGGTATTTACAAAAGGCTGCTGATAGAGTTATCTGCAGTGAGTATCTTACCTACAGCACACAATGAAAACAGTCAATAGTTGTCATGTCATTGTCAATCAAATAATTGCTCAGAGCTAGACCACGTCTATAGTGAAATTACTTAAACTTAAACAGATTCGAAATATTGTGCAAAAGGCTGACAATGTTTTAAACTACAGAGAGCACTCTGCAATTTTAGAAAACAAAGAACCCTCTCACTTATCAACATAAATTATTAATACAGACCATATTAAATGTTCAAAAACTTTCTTCACTTTTGTGAGGCTCCGTCTTCTTGTTTGAAACAATATCACAGACAAAGCCAGCCGAGGACTGGACCTGAACTCCTTGATTAAACTAAAAGGACAGATTTACACATACTTTCTGAGAGTGTGGGGAAAAGACTTTTCACTCAAACAGCAATTTGAGCAAAACCACCACAAATATGGGTTTTGATGAATGATGTGGCAGGAGCATAATGCATTTAGGCCTGGTAAAGTCAATATGCTGAAGTTCAAACAAAGCATTAGAAGAGGGGTTTTAGGTGATTTGTTCAGGTTGTTGGTGCCAGGTGGCCTATAAGCCGCTGTTGTTTGAAAAAAAAATGGCTTGCAGTCAGGGCTGACTAGTTCACAATGATACAATACCCTCTCCGAACACATATTGAAACACAGCAAAGAAACCACACTGAGTGCCACTTATGTCATCTAAAACAGAGAACTGAGGGTACAGTTGGCACAATTTAAACAAAATGGGAAACGAATTAGAAAACATTTGTGTGGTGTGAAAAGTTGTGATTTCAGTTGGCAAAGTTATCAATTAGGCTTCAAGAAAGCCGAAATCCATTCTTCCTTCTATGCTTAGTTCAAGCTGCTGGTGATAGTGTAACTGATGTCGGCAGAGAAAGAGACCAAGCCCCGGATGGATGGTGTGTTCCCGGAGGCCAGCCCTGATGGTGTTGGTGGAGGCTCAAGCGCCGGTGATCGCTTGGAATTGGAGCTGTTCCTAAGTGCTGTGAACAGAGCAGCTAGACAATCCCTTCTTCCCCACCCATAGCTAAGAAATTGCCTTTCCTTCCGCTCCGGACATATTTACCTGTGATGCCCTTTTGATGTTAGTTTTTGAACACTTTTTTTATCTATTTTTTTTATTTTATTTATTTGTATATTGTAATTAAATTGTTTGAAAACTCTCCACTGTTGTGTTAAATGGATTTCTCAACCCTGTGATCATTGGTATTTTCTTGGCTCACTTTAAGCTTCTTAGGACCAATGAAGATTTTTTTTTTAATGACGCAACTTACTTGGATTGTTACCTAAAATATCCACCTGGTTGTGGTACACTGTTTGTCAGTTACCCCTCTCGTGACGGACACTTACAGATAATGAAGCAACTCGGAAAACTCAAATTATCGTAACGTCTTTTCAAACATTAATGATTTAGAGCTTACCTCAACTCCCTACTGAGAATTATTGTTCAACTACTCAACACAAACACATTGACATAAAAAAAACAAAATATCCCTGTGCTTTTAAGTTAAACTATCCAGCATGTGTGTATTACTTATCCCACAGAAACAAATTAAGAAAATGCTCCTAATATTCAGATTTAGACACACTTCTTGAAATGTGACATCGATTTGTCTTTGTTTGACAACTTACAGTACAAAGAAAGCTACGTGCCAACAGTTACAGGCTATTATCAGAGATTGCTCCTTTCCTTGTTACATTTGTCTTGTGATGCTGTGGCCAAGCAGAAAAACATGCCCAAAGGAGTTCTCATCACTCACATTCGCTGTGGGAGTACTGGCAAGCGACCGGTCCTTCAAGGGTGCTCAGCAACAACACATTTTTATTGCATGTTTTCACAAAACACAAAAGAGTTTTTTACTTCAAATCTAAACTGGTGGTCTTACTTTCCCACATGTAGCTGTGTAGAACCTTAAGATGTTGGACAAAAGAGAGGCAGTCCTGATGGGATTACCTCATGTGTTCGGTCCCTGAAGTGGCCAACCAGTCTTTTTCTCTCCCCCTCTTAACAAACAAGCAACAAGTTGTAGTAAGCACCTAAGGAAAAAGCATCTATTGGAATGGAGGACCGGATCCTTGAGTGGGTAAGAATATAAAAGGTCTGTGTAGAGAAAAACAGCAAGAAAATGCAAGTTCAAAACAAGAGGGCAGGAAAGGAGGGTTCCTGACTTCAGTATTCATTAATGTTTCTATGATTAGACCAAGAAGGGCAATTAGTCCGCTTTGAGAAAGAAGCTGAGCATAAAGTGTGGGACTCCTGATTTACATAAGAGTTTCTTCAGGGAGCTTATGTGAACCTAGTTCATCCAAAGCTCCGAGGCAGCTGACATCACACAGCACTATATAGAGCCTTAGACATACTTCCTTCATGAAGTGCTAAAATTACTTACAATGTTATTAACAAACACATTCAAAACTTTTATGTTTTAATGTTTTGTCATGTCATGTTCATAAATGTTAAACCATTTTAATGGAAAAGTTATATACAATTGTGAAATGAAAAGTAAAATATGTGATTTTCAAAAATAACTTCCCAAAATAAAAAGAAGTGTGGAAGGCATTTGTTCTAAGTCCCTTTGTGATTCTAATTTGGCAGCTATTACAGTTGCAACTCCCGAATGTATTTTTTCTGCAGATTTGTACACCAACCTCAGTCAGGTTGGTTAGCCATTGACCTTGTTGCAACTCTTTCGCAGTCACTAACAGTTTTTTATTTAGGACTGGCTTGTAATTAGCATTACCCATCTTCCCATCAATTCTCAGCTTCCTGGCCACAGAAAATTAGCACCATAACATGGATGCTGCCATTACTATTTTTAATTGTGGGTAAGATGTTTTCAGTGAAACACATGTTTTAATGAAGGCAAAAAAGTTTAATGCTGGTCTTGTCTGACCAGAACACACTGTTGGCTTCATGTTGGCTGTATCTTTTACATGTACTGGGACAACTAGTTAACAGAACATGGATTTTCTACAGCAGCAGGTTTATCTTTTCACTTTCCCATAGACATATATGAAGATCACAAATAATTATTTTGTTGAGAGATTTTTTTCAACCAAGATTTGAGTATCTACATCTTAGTCACAGTTGCCAAAGGCTATTTTGCTGTTCCTCTAACTGATGCTTTCATACCGGCCTGACAGTTTAGGATTGGAGGATTTTCTTTAATAATGTAGCAAAAACTCTCCTTGCTTTGCTTACTTTCTTTCTTTTTTTTTTCAAGAAAACCCTAAGACTTTCACAGAATTGGATTTATTATTTAGATTATTTCACACACAGGCTATTTTAATTATTTAGATTTATTATGACATCATTAGGTTTTACTAGATTGTATTTATGGGTACCCCAAAAATACACTGAAGTAATCAATATGTAAAAAATGTAAAGCCAGCAAGTCATCGTTGAAGAACAACAAAAGAATTTGTTGTTAATATTAACATTTGGAAATTCCAAGACCCATAAAATGTCTTACAACCAAGAGCACTTACTGGCAAATGTTCTGTGAGCCTCCGGATGGATTACAAAAAATATAGAAATTATTTTCTGTGTTTTGTGTGCAGTAAAACACAACAATATCAGGAGCCGTACTGAAAACTGTAACTTGATGTTTTGCAAATATTAAAGAATGAGGCACTACTGGAACTATTGCTCCAACGGGAGCCACAATTTTACAGATAAGGGGCTCTTCATGTTTAATACAGTAGTTAATACTGTAGTTTAATACAAGTTTTCATCTTGCTTTTTCCAATAATGTATGTACAAGACATACTGTGTCTTAAACCGAATTCCTTTATCTGTCTTCATCTCACTTTGCCCTAAAGCAGGTGCAATTACTTCATGAAGGACTACATGCCATAATTTAAAATATTATCCATAAGTGTCACATGTTGTAACGTGGCCTTCCTTGGTTTTTTTCCTAACCATGAGACCTTTGCTCCATGTCGCAGCCACTAGTGTCATAAAATCACTAAGCCACTAGTGTCATAAAATCATGATGTATATATATATATTTTTTTTAGTAGTTGTTTAATTAGGTTTATTAGTTTATAAAAACCTTCTTACTTCCAACTACTTTACCATACCTGGTAAAAGGAATACATTTTGAATGTTCTCCCACACAAAATGCAAATTAGATCACTGCTTCTTTGTTTCTTATGTTTTAATGATAACTTTAAAATAGGAAATATTCTGGCTGACAAGTTGTCTAGTGTTGATTAGAAAGGACATGAAAAGTAAAATATGCATAATCTTTGGACAGAGTTATTTCAGCAGTTGACTTTTGTTGCTTAACCCTTTCATGTCAGGTCACTACAGTGTACAGCTTTTTAAAAGTGTTTTTACTTATTACATGCCTGCAATTTCGGGCACTGTTGCACATAGTCCACTCTTGTGGAATCTATTGCATCATCCCATACAAACAAATCCCATTGGCAGGTCATTGCAATGGGGAAAAGTAGTTGTTGAAACCAAGATGGCAGACAGACAGGGAGGACCAAACACATTGTCAATTTCTGTTTCTACTTTCTATAAAAAGACATTACAGGTAAAAAAAATATGATTACATCAAGTAACATCTAATGTCACATATTATGTAAAGATTTACCAAGTTTTGATTTTATATTTGAAGGAAATACAGATTAATCACCTGTCCACTCAAATGTACATCATGCATCACTGGCTATGTTTCAGTCACTAGCTCTACCAGAATTCTGCAACTACCAGAATGACTGTCATTTTGACTATGATTGTCGTTTTTGTATATAATTTGGATTATCATAAAAATCTCAAAGAATACATTGGTGGGATAGGTAAAAAATACTTCAGGAAAGCTTATAAAAAAATTAGACCAGTCCTGGATGGACTCAAGGAAACCTTTCGCTCGGTACTTGATCCAGAAGAATTTCAATCGGTTGATGAGATGTCTTTCAAAGAATATGCGGGCAGGATCTTCTGGGAACATGTACAACTTTGAACCCTATCAAGGTCCAGCTAGGAGACAAGGACAAATCAGTCAGCTGGTCATGCGCCTTTGTGAAGACATTCAACACAAGAATCAAGGATCAGTTTATTTATATAGCGCCAATTTACAACAGTTGTCGTCTCAAGGCACTTTACAAGAAAATCAATTAAAATCAAAGATACATAAACAAATCAATTTGAAAAAGTTTCCAATCTAAGGAACCCCAGCAGATTGCATCGAGTCATTGACTTGCAGCATTCACTCCTCTGGAATCAGCAGACCAAAACGATGGCTTGTGTGGTCGTTGACTTTACAGCAATCACTCATACTGAGCATGCATGTAGCAACAGTGGAGAGGAAAACCCCCCTTTAACACAAGAATCACATGGTGTTTTTTTGACAATTTCTTCTGCACCATTCCCCTCCTTCAGTCACTGGAACAACAAGGGATATATGGTACTGGCACACGAAGAACAAACAGGCTCCATGGAGCACAAGAAAAGCTGAAAAGAGAAAAGCAAATCAAGCAAGAAGGAAGAGGATATGTCTCTGTTGTGACCAATGCACAAAACATCACTGTCACATGTTGGTTGGATGGTTTAGTGATTCACATGGGCTCTTCCTGCACCGACCTGTCCCCAACAGATGTGGCACAGAGATGGAGCAAGAAAGAGAAGCAAATGCTCAACATCCAAAGGCCATTTCCTGTGAAGCTGTACAAGCAGCATATGGGTGGAGTAGATCTCACGGATCAATGTGTTGCCATGTATCCCCACCGACGCAGAAACATCAGAGTGTTCTTTCACTTCCTTGATGTCACAACTGTGAATGCCTGGCACCTTTATGGAATGTCTGGAAATGAAGCGAAAGATCTACTGCTCTTCAAGGCGTCAATAGCTTGTTCTCTCATCAATGCAGGATCCATGAAAATCCACACCAGAGGCAGACCCAGTGCTACTTTACCACCAGCAAAACGGAGAGCAGTGTCTAAGGCCCCCCCTGAGATTCGGTATAGCCCTGGAAACCACTGGAAGCAGTTCAATGAAGCAAAAAACGTTCAGAGACTTAACAAGAATACTCTATGATCAACTCCATTTCTAGTCAAGATTCTATTAGAATCTACAGTTCAGAGACGGTTATTTGTTTCACACTATCCTCCTCACTTCTGGATAAATATATCTTTATTTTGTAACCTTGTTCTACGAAAGATTAATAAAAATGCCCAGTGAAAAGAGTTTTTGTTCATGTTGACTTTTCCGTTTATCATTAGGGCTCAAATAGAGAGTCCTACAGAGTAGTGGAGGAACCACTAAAAAAAGAATATCATATTACAACAGTATAGCTAAATTACAACTATTCCTATATAACTACCATGTTATTATGTTGATGGTTTTTTACAGTTCAAAACGCGTGAAGTACACTTGAATGGACGGATAAATATTTCTTTATAGAATGAAGATAGAAAAAATTTTTTTTTTCAAACCTTGTTTTACATCCCTAAGGATGTATAAAAACACTCAGTAAAAAAAATCCTGAGTGAGGTAATCATATTTTGTGAACGAGAGGGTGAAAGAGAACAATAATGGCATAAACTAAAGAAAGTGTCTATACCAGTTGTACAGAATAATAAAAACTTTCTGAAATTGATCAGCCTCATATTTCAATAAAACCAACCAAGATTCAATAAAACCAACCAAGACACTTATCCGTTCCAGGAAGGTTATAATATTACACTTTATTATTATTATTATTATTATTATTTACAGTATCTCTGCATGTTTAGAAACATTTTTGAATTCATCTGAAGTAAATTCAAATAAATCCTCTGTATTTAAATGAAAAGAGCAAAAAGCAATGATATTCCAAAATAAAATGTAATATTCGAAAAATCAATGTCTACTCTCTATTGATTTGCTAAAACAAAAGCAACAATGTGAAACAAATGTCAACTACTTACAAAGCACAACAAAACCTTCTTTCAAACATCTTTTTAACCGTTAGATTGGTCATTGAAGAAATAATGACTGTAAACTGTGAAACAAACACAAATGTCTGTGCACTGCAAAGGGTGCAACAACTAATCAGGCAGTCTTACTTTTTTAGCGAGCAACAAGTTGGTTTGGTAATAAATGAAAATAATAAACGTTTAAAAAAAAGGCTGCATGGCATAAAGATGGTAGGAATGTTACCTCACAGTGAGAAGTTCCTGGTTTGGTTTGTTTCTCCATTGAGTTGACACGTTTTCACAGTGCATGTATTGGTTTTCTCCAGGTACTCTTACCTCCTCCTACAGTCTAAATATACTCATAAAGATATATACGTGGGTATATGCATGTTTGACTCTATATAGCCCTTTGATATACTGACGAGCTGTCCAGGATGTACTGCAGCATTGACTGAATAAACTCTGGAGACAGACAAAGACTAGATAGATAATTACCCTAAATAAAAACCTATTTGCTCTGACTAAATAATTAACACATTTTTATTCACAAGTAAAGAAAAGTGAACAATAAAAACCCAGCAAGTCTGCTTCACCGTATACGGTGTTCTTCAGTTCACTTCGGTTAAGACTAATTAAATAAATAGCCTTAATAGTTTGCTCAGTGTTTTTTTCTTTTCTTTTTTTTTTTTTTTTTACAAAGTTGGTTCTCATGCTGATTGAGGGCGAAAAATACTTTATTTTGCTAATCAATATTTCCGCCACAGTGTTTGAAAAAGCTGCAGAATTCAGGTAGAGAAATGAATATATGTCTTCTGTTTATACATATGTATTTGCATCCAGTAATTTTATCATATATTGTTTGTTACACAGCTAAAT
>JAVLVB010000702.1:1466744-1490737 GCA_032876305.1 Orestias chungarensis | reverse complement strand
TTTTTTTTTTTTTTTTTACAAAGTTGGTTCTCATGCTGATTGAGGGCGAAAAATACTTTATTTTGCTAATCAATATTTCCGCCACAGTGTTTGAAAAAGCTGCAGAATTCAGGTAGAGAAATGAATATATGTCTTCTGTTTATACATATGTATTTGCATCCAGTAATTTTATCATATATTGTTTGTTACACAGCTAAATCAAACACACCCCATAAATATAACATTTATTCTGTGTGATAACTACAATCAAAGTACTTTTTATTTCTCCCTCCCTTGCTTTGCATAGAGTTGTATACAAGTTTTATTCATTGGTTTGTTCTTTCATATTTGTTTACATCCATATTTATTTCTACTGACAAGTGTAAGTCAAGTCAATCCCCCTGTGCCTTTGCGTTACTCAGAAGCTCACTGGACCTGGACCATCCTCAGTGACATTTTACATCAGCAGTGCATGACTGTGTAGAAATACGCTTAAATCTGTGGGTTTACTGGACTCAGTGGTTCCCATAGGTCTACATTTGCCTGACACTGTGACTGACAGAGCCAGTAAGCCTATCACGGCCCTGGAGATGGATAGACATTCATTTTAAAGGTAGGATGAGGTGGGATGGGTTTGATTGACTGACATGCTGTCACTGAGTCACTGGGGCATTACTAAACCCTCTCCATGCAGCAGCAGAAGGAAAATTGTGTTTGTAAATGGGTGTGGACGGATGCAAAGTGATGCTTTTGCACCGATGCACATAAAGGAGGTGCTTCTGTGTGCCGCTGGTCAGATGTACAAAGATTACCTGTTCCACTTAAAATATGGTGACAGCTAAACAGTCATCCTGTCAGGCTAGCCGCACATACTTCTGTACAGACTGACAGAACTGAACAAACTATCAGAGAGACTGTGACAGGAGGTTGTTAGAAAAATATCATATATATTCTAACATAGGCATGGACACAGAAATGCAGCTCTACAGACAACAGAGGTGTCTCTTTTTGAAACCAACAACCCCTGAGCTAATAGCGTTCTCTCTCTGTCTCCTTTCCAGTCCTGCCACTGCTCTGGGGTTTGCATTTGAATCCAGCAGTGCAGTTAGTTAAACACAAGCGATTAGGAGTGCCTATAGTGCTTACTGCTGTACAGAGACACATTGAAAGCATCGATTAGTTCGTTTTTTACATGATTTTACTATTTTGCATTTAAAATTTTGAAAACCTTGATAAGCATCGTAACGCTTAAATCTTCTTCCGAGTGGCACCAGCAAAGTTGTTATGTTATTCAAAATATATTAATTCCATGAGGGGAAACCTTTAAGATGATTTCTGGTTCTCTCACATTGAAATACCCAATAAGCAATTTACAGCTTCTGTTCTCACCAAACTGTTGCTTTCTTACTTGACACTGAGGATTTGTACGCTGTGTTTTCTGTTCAAATATTCTATCCATTGATTTGTACTGCCCTCATGTGGCCAGTAGATGTGGTCTAGGGAAAACTATGTTTTTCTGTGGGGAGAGAAGGAAGGTTGTTTTGAAAATTGGGATTCTATTAAAGTCATACAGTGAAAGGATGGCCATTGCGGTCGGTACAAGTGTGAAGTGTTTAAGGCACGATAATGGGGGCAAACAGAGTAAAATACCTTTTAACAAGAACCAGAAAATAAACCACTTGTAATAAGAAAAAAACACATAGGGGGTCCTAGTGGCGCTTACTGGACGGTGGCCTTGCCCACATTAGTCTGCACTAATGCAGCTGTGGCTAAGATGTAACTCACCGCCACCAGTGTGTAAATGTAGTGTCAACCCTTTAAAGTCCTTTGGACAACATAAGTGCTACAGAAGCCATAGCTTACCATATGTTTCATGCAATAAAAAAAAAACCAAAAAGAAAAAGAAACATTTTGCACATGTTAAATATGGCTTTTGTGTGGACTTTTGTTTAGATTTTTTTCTTCAAATGCTAAAAACAAGAATATGAGCAAAGCGCCAATTTCTTTAGGGTCTATAAACCTGTTTTATTTTATTGTATTATTTCTTAATAAATACACAACAAATCCTTTATTTTCATAAGTTCTTACATACTCAAGGCAGGTCAGTGTTCATAACAAAATTCTTTAAACGGAATCTCTTAAATGTTACCTTTTTAAATTAGTTGGAAGTATAAAAAACTGTTTAGTTATCATCTGGATCTGATTTTAGAACTTCCTGTCTTATTTTCTAAAAAACCCAGATTTAACTTTATATATAATATCTAGGTTGATGGCAGGAACTACTAGACAGTCAAAGTTTGATTTGATACCTGCAGAACCTGTGGATGAATAACTTTTGGGTGCTGCAAAATCAGTGTTAGTGAACCTAACCTAGTCCCTTCAGATTCAATAGTACAAGACGTTTTTAATTAAGAAGTGTAGTTGATAGTAGTAATGCTCATATTGGTTGTTTGCAGTGTTTCTGACTGGGCGGTTAGGTTCAGTGTTGACATTTCTGTTGGAGAGACACTACAGTTTTCTGTCTATGTGGTTTATGTTGTGCATATGCTGCTGACATTTCACTGTAAAGGCAGCAGAAAATGTGAATAAACATTAAAGGAATCCTTTTTGGCAGAGCACCTGTTGATGACACAAATGCTAATTTCCTCTATTTAAAAAAAAAGTAGTAGCGAGTCTAAATATGTGTTTCCTCCAAACCATAGTTTTTCACACTTTCTTTCATTCTGTTTGTTTAAGTAAAAATGTAATTGGAGAAATCCGAGGCTGACTCTGTACGTATCATAGCTGTGAAAAGAGGAAAACAGGCCAATAATTTAGCCTTTACTATACCACACAGACTATTAGCCAACTGACAGATTTTCAGCCAGCACATATATTTTCCTTCTTCTGTAATTTCTCCCATTCAGACATTAGCAGACGAGCCGTCATGCATTTAGATTATTTTGGAACCCAAGCTGTTTTGCCAAGTGTTCTAGCCCCTAAATGAGCTTCCCACCTTGGCTTTCCAGACAAAGCTTCCTGTGAACTCCCCCTAGATAATAACTTCTGTGCCAAGAGATGGTTTTTTAGCATGATAAATAGAGGTCAAATAGTGGGAAAACCTACTAAAAGAAGAAAGTATGTGAGAAAACTTCACAGTCCTTCTAAAGTTTAAATCCACGGACACAAGATAGCATTAAAATACTTTTTTTTTTTCTCCTTCTAGACAAATCACTTTTACTGAATAAGAAATGCAGTGACCATTTTGTACCAGTGGATGGCAGTATTAAGTGTCTTTCTGACATGGTCCCTCCTTTTAATCAATAATACTTTGGGTTTGAAAAGTCAAATGCTCTGTGGTTTCAGCTAAAATGTGTACATTTAGTATTTTCAAAACGTGATAAACTATCTCCAGAATCAGGTAGGTTTTGCACCTCCTGATAAAGTGTAGTATAAACTAGAAAATAACCAAAAAATAATCTTTGGATCGTAATGGTTGGAGACAACTGTTATTGATAATAATGCAGTAAAGTTCGGCTGACATATTTTTCTACTTATTGGCAGATGCTGATAATATCTCTAGTTATTGATTTTAGATGAAATATTTGTCTATATTATAATACTTTCATTTGTGGTATTTATCAAAATTTGGGGGGGAAATCAGTCGGTGAAAATCATGATGTCTTACCATTGCATTAGGTATTTCTTTTGTTGTTGTTTTTGTTTTGCTTTTAAGAAAAACAAATTACTTTTGCTCTTTACTCTTTCTTGGCCGGACCTGTGGATTTGTCTTTTTTTTTTTTTTTTTTTGCACATTTTTTATCTGTATTTGCATATTTTGTCATATTTGTGTCCTTTCCTCTGCGCTGAACTGGGTTACATTATACTTTGGTTTACAATACATCCAATTCAAACATTTCTATAAACAACATCTATCTATCTATCTATCTATCTATCTATCTATCTATGTATCTAGATAAAAGAGTACTTACAGGTAGGGATGCACCGATACAGACACTGGTATCGGTCTGATACCGGGCATAAGTATTCTACTCTACTCATAAAATTGCCACCGATACCACCCGCGGCACTACTATTGGGCCTGGGTGGGCCTTATGGCGTGATCTCTGTGCCACCGGGTCCGCGGGCACAGAGCCACCTGAAGGAGCAACAACCGCAAGCGTGTGCGCAGGAACAGCAGGTAAGCGCCCCCGTTCAAAGGTTCCCGGACACGCGCTCAACTCCGACAGACCGCCCGCTCCCGCAGCTCACTCTGCGTCTGCGCCGCAACTCTACATTATATTTAAATGAGCCGCGCTCCCAGCTAATCAAAGACTGGCCTTTTTCACCCAATTAAATAATTCCTTCCAAATACACAAAGTTGATAGATACTCTCAGACTCACTAACATTTCAGCAGAGCCGCGAGCGCAGACACGGAGACGAGCGCGAGCAGTTTGTCAGAGTTGAGCGCGCGCCCGAGGAACCCATGAGCGAGCGCGCCTGAGATTCACACACACACACACACACACACACACACACACACACACACACACACACACACACACACACACACACACACACACACACACACACACACACAAGCCCACAACCATTGCTCCCCCACACAAATTTGTGTTTGTACTGTATGTTTGCACATAATAGCGAATGTTGTTCGAATAACAATAGCTGTGAAATAAATAAATAAATCCAAAGTATATGTGTAATTGCGTAGGTCCTCGATATCAGTATGGGTGAGTACTCAAATGCAAGCACTGGTACACTGCTCATTTTGGGAAAAGTGGTATCGCAGCATCCCTATTTACAGGTATACACCAACATTGGCTGCAGATAATCTCTCCAACATGAAAACAACACTATACCCAGACTACATAGGGAGACTAGGAACCTATTTTTCCAGTCAGGAAATTAATTGTCCGTTAAACTTCTCGTCTTAATGTTTAGTTTAGTCTTACAGGAGTAGGAATGAAACCAAAAGCAACTGAAGTGGATGAAGATGTATTATATGGTGCTGGTGTTAAAGTCCTACAACAAATTGCAGTAGAGCTGTCAGATTACTAGACAGCATGCCAGATTCACAATAACAAGAAAGAAGAGCTTTTGAAAAATTAAGAATGGTGTTAACTCCTTTTAGTAATACATATCTTGTTTAGATAATGCAACTATAAGACTTTTTTTTCCTTGAACAGCTACCTAGAAGACTAAATGTCTTCAGTTAAAAGTTAGCCTCTTTCCAATAACACAAAGGGGAGGAAGGAGAGCAGAACACACATCGGCTGATGCCAAGTGAAGATTCTGTTCTGCTCGACAATTGGCTTCTCGAAAGCTGGCAGCTTGCCGTGAATCAACATTTAATGATTAGGAGGCTGGAGGATTCTGGGAAAGTGTGTTACAGCAACAGCCAGCAGAACATCTTATATATGCTGCAGTTACGATGTGGACCTATTTACTAGGACTACTCTGTGGGCCACAATTTCTACAAATTGCAGTTTCATTATTCTAGGAATGGACTTTAGCAAATCACTTCTGGACATCTTTCCATCAACCTAAGTTTCTATAGTAATGCACAAATTACCTTTTAATAAAATAGATTTAAAGGCTGTTTACTTCCAAAAGCAATTCACTTTAGGTAAAAATCATAGAAACAAAATAAAAAATATTCACACCCCTTATTTTTTATTATTATGTATTTATTTTTTTTATTTTATTTTTTTACATTTTGTCACACTTCAACTAAAACCATGACCATTAACTTTGCTGTATTTTATTTGGATTTAATTTCATAGACCTACCAAGTAAAGCTCATAGTTGTCAGATGGAAGGGAAATTCTACAGGCATTTAGGTTTTTCTTTAAACAGAAATCCGACAGCATATGCATCATACATTTATGTTTTACCTATTTAATTCTGACACTCTGACATAAAACGTACTCTAACCATTTCCCTGTCCTATGTAAGAATGTATGCATATCTATTTGTCAGAAATAGATGTGGATAAGTGGTGGGGTGATTGCCCAAAAGTGTTTGCAGCTGAAAGCAAAAAATCAGAGCCAATCTACAGCTTTACAAATCTATAATATTTAATACCGTATCCATTCTTTGGCATGTAGATCCTCTGTAAATGATCACCTTCAGCAAACGCACGTAGTACGTATCTCAGTACGTTTGCTGAAAAATCTCCTTACCAAAGAGAATTACATCACT
This sequence comes from Orestias chungarensis, assembly GCA_032876305.1. Classification (NCBI taxonomy): domain Eukaryota; kingdom Metazoa; phylum Chordata; class Actinopteri; order Cyprinodontiformes; family Cyprinodontidae; genus Orestias; species Orestias chungarensis. The sequence goes on along the minus strand of JAVLVB010000702.1, from coordinate 1,484,556 downwards.
TATTTCAGCAGAGGGCAGCAAAAGCTAAGTATAGTTACCCTGATTGACCAGTGCTCTTTCTGTGCTCCTATTGCAAGCATTATGTTGTGCTCACTAGTTTTAACTTACTCTGGAAAGTTTTTGCAGCCTAAATAATTTCAAAAAAGCGGATTCAAATGATTTTTCTCTGTTAAATTAAATGTAAACCATATCATGTTTTATTTGGTATGTATATAAACAAATTAAAGTAAAATGAAGCAATTTAAAATAAAGACATGCATGTTTGATAAAGCCCACAAAAACGATATTTGTAAATAATTTGCTTGCAAAACAAGGCAGGTTTATTTGTACAGTACCAGTCACCAACCGGTAAGTAAAACGTTTGACACACGACAACAAAAAGATGTTAAAAGACGAAGTAAAGTGTACGTTGAAAGCTGTGAAACAAACTGTAATGTGTTTACAAAAATTTCTATCAATGAACGTGTCATGGTCATAGTAAAAGTAAGCGTTTTTGCAATTTGAGGTGAAACTACATTGGCAGATCAAGCAGTGTAAAACGTAAATAAAACAAGAACGGACAATGAGGCCAATTTAACTTTAAACCGAGCTGAAAATAACCATTGTGAAAACATTTTAAGCAAACTCATAAAAACTGCATGAGATGCAGTACATTTCTGAAAACGGGTGGTGGTATCCAGATGGGAGCTCCATTGTTGCAATAGTTCGGCAACCCAATTTGCTGGAGATTTGCAAAGAACTGTGTGAAAGGTAAAAGTCTACTGTACATTGAGAGCGTTTATCTAATGGGTTTTCCGTATCGTCCCTGTTCGGCAAAATTTGAAACGTCTCTCTGTCTAAAAATAACTGCACAGTTTGCTGTAACTGTTTATCTCGTCAACGAGGTTGTGTCAGGATACAAACATGATCTATGTGGAGGTGGCTGAAACTAGTTATTTGACTGACAGTGTGTTGTGACATGTCTCAAATAAGTAATGGAAGATTCCAAGTCAACGACATTCACAGATTTTGCTAGAGGTTTTCTCTCAACATGGAACGAGTAAAAGAGATGATATTCTGGTCACATGTTGTCCCCTGACCATGAAGACCGGGTGAAGGATCATGAGGTTCCATTTTGAGGAATGATATTCCGCACTGCTGTTTGGAGGTAGAAGTCTCTCTGCATTGTGGTTGTCATGCAGTGTTGGTACGTGGAGCAGTGCAACTCTGGAGCACAGTGACATGCCACAGTGACATCACTCCAGGCTTCAACCTTTAGCTGAAGGGCAACTGTGTTTCTTTGCTTGAGACCAAATAATGTAGAGGAGAAACAGCACAACTACCTTAACCCCACTTGAGAACATTTTGTGAGCTTCCTTGAAAATGAGTTATAATTCCTAACGAATTAAATGATGGCCCATGTGACCAGTTTGCATTCCCAGCACCATAATCTTCTCTGTCCAGGCTATGATGGGCAACCTGCTGCCCTTTGGAAAGAGAAACTGACATGTTATTTTCACACAGCTTTCCGGATTGTTTTGTTTGTGTTTAATTGGTCATCTCATAATTGTGTTGTGGAATAAAACAATTGATGATCTTTAAACATGTCAGGGATAATGTGAAGAAAAAACAGAATGCAAGGTTTGATTGTAAAACAAAATTCAAAAGTTACACATATACATACACGATGTCTTGATCATGACTCAAGAACCTATGGGTGCGGAGACATGAGGATGGTTGCATTTTGAAGGTAAGTTCTCCCTGAAGAGAAAAATGTTAGAATGTTGTTCTACAATATTATATGCATATGGTAATGTTACTAAGTCAATGTCCAGATCAATATCCAACTGAGGATCAGCTGTAAGATTTGTAAAGAAATTTACTCGAATCTTGAGCTACTTTGCAAAAAAGGTCACCTAACCTGATTAATACAAAAAATTACAAATGTTTCAGTCCATACGTCTACAAAGTATTGATTTCCCTGTCTGCACTTGCAGACCAAACATTTTAATTTTTTGTTAGTTAAAACATAACTTTTTTTGACCACATTAAATTGAATATACTAAAGGTTGCAAGCATTACAAAACTTGATAAGTTAAAAGGTTATATAAACTTTAGCTTAGCTCTCCACAAGGTATATATGGATAAAGGTGTTACATCCAGTAATATATGCTTAACATGATGTGAATATAGGTGAATGTTGCAACTGTTTGCAATACGTGCATGCCGCCATGGAATGCGTTGCTGAAACATACCGTACTGGTGCACTGAAGAGAATGCTGCCTTTCAACAAGGATTGGTGTCAAACTAAAGTTCACAAGTGAGTCCATTCATTATATAGCCTCAGCTGTACTTTGTATTAGTAAAGTAAAACATATCTAAATGATATTTACCTTTAACCCTATTTGTTGGTGAAACTGTGTCTTTATAGCCCTTCATTAAATACACAAACCAGCACATGCAACTTGGTTTCCAAAATCCCCAATGTCATTTACCAAGTTTCACCTCCCCCGCAAAGAGAGTGGGTGTCATGCTCTGACTCACACTGGTGGGATTTCGTTTTTGTTTATTGTTTACATGCACATAATACCTACTTTTTACTCATGAGGGACAGGTAGAAATACTGGCGCAGCTCAAGAATTTTAAACATGTGTTGTGCACAGAGCGAACTGATAGCTGCAGGGAGCACAGGAGGTAGACATGTGAGCACAGACTTTTGGTGCAGGACATTCTGACCTACACGGAAAAGAAAAGAACACAAGGCTGGAGTAACAGTGAGTACCTTACTCGGCCGTTGTGAAGTTGCATTAGGCCAAGATTAATAAAAAACACATGAACTCAAGTGATTGCTTTCATGCATGCAGAACATAGAATTCTGCCCTGCATCCACACCCATAGAGGATAAGATACATGCAGATGCAAGCATAGTTGAATGATCATACATATACATTTTACTCATAATCACCAACTGCTGTTGATTCGCTCTGTAGACTCATTGTTCTTACTTCTCGACATAGAAGATCAATAGCTCTTAGAAAGCACTATGAGATCATATTTCTCCAGCTTTCATGCAGGGTGTGCATGCAATTGGTTGTTTTAGTTAAAATGCACTGACATTTATTATTGTTCTTATACTTCCCAACACATAAACCACCATTGCCAGTAATACATTTTCAGATTTTACAAAACTGTATTAAAATTTATTTTGAGAAGAGATATACGTATATTACATCAAGTGACCAATGAACAAAAATAAATTTTGACGGAAGAGTTGTTTTTTTTTTCACTCATTACATGCAATCTCAAGCTAAACAAGAATCACGGTATTCTGTCTCGGAAAAAGAAGATACAACTTGTCCCCACGACCCCACATGCCTGACTTTGATTTACAGAGGAGGCCTCTCAAAATAGCCAACTGGAACAGGGTGTCTGTACAAAGCATGTGCCTGAAACATATGTTCACAAATCATTACATTAAGATGTATTGTTTTTCCTCAAAAGAGCTCAACAGAGGATGTACTTTCTGTACCAGCTGAGGAAGTTCAACCTAGCCCAAGAGCGGATGGTGCAGTTCTACACAGCCATCATAGAGTCCATCATCACCACATCCATCACAGTGTGGGGCAATGCTATCACAAAACACGACACCAACAGACTGCAGCGCTTTATCAAGTCTGCAGAGAGGACAATCGGTGTAAAGCTGCTTGCACTGCTGGACCTGCATGCCTCCAGAACCAGGAAGCGTGCAGAGAAAATCATCACCGACCCGTTTCACCCTGGCCGTCACCTGTTTTGGTGCCTTCCATCAGGGCGACGCTTCAGCCACATGAAGACCCGTACGACTAGGCTCCAGAGAAGCTTTTTTCCAACTTCCATTATTCTCATGAACAATTGAACAATTTATTTATATATTTTTATAACTTCTATAGTTTTTAAACTCCACAAAACTGCACTTTTAAAAAAATATAAATTACACATGCTAAATGTTACAAATGTTTCTTTACTGTATTTTACGTGCACTGCAAGCATCTGTGTAACCAAAAATAAATTCCTTGTATGTGTGAGCATACTTGGCCAATAAAGCCTGACTCTGATTCTGATTCTGAAAAACAACCTTGCTTCAAATGTTTGGACAGTATATCCTAAAAATTTCTTGTTCTTTTTTTTTTATTTTAACAAGTAGCATTTAATTTATGAAAGTTTATTTAAACATTTGTGGTATGATTTGGTGTAAAGGTTGCTAATAGTCAGTGATCACTCACCAGTCATCATCTATAATAAATTAGTTGTCTGGGTAGAATCAAACAAATACCATGGAAAACAAATTGACATTTGAATGCTCAGGTAGAATATTTCTGCAATAGGAACCAACAGCGACAAAAGGTTGAGGGCCTTTAGTGTTAGTTCTTTTAGTGTATTCTAATAGAGAGCAGCAAGATCTCTGCCTGCCTTTGTAATCTGTCAGTTCAAAACAAACGACAAGCTCACTTGTCTCAGACAAAGAGCTTCGAAGCTGACAGGAGTCAAGAAGCAACCCTCAAATCGACAAACATGAAACAATAACCCAACGTGTCCAAAAAACAATCTTAGATCCTAGTTATATTCTTCATTCACGTCAGTATCTCATAGTTCCAGCCTGTAGACTGAACCGCAACAAAAACTCCATTGTTCGACTGTCTATCAAGGCATTAACAGTAAGAAATAGCAAATTCTTATTGTATTCTTATTGTTGTCCGAGATTCTAAACTGTACTGATGTATTTTTTTATTTCTCTTTAAACAGATTTAAAAATAGAAGTGGTTTTATGTCTGAATGTATACTGTGATGGTCATGCTTTTGGATCATGCAGCAGCCAGAGTATGTACCCAGCACATTTTCTTTCTTTTACAACAAGTTAATGTAATGTATGTATTTAGGAATGTGTGCATGTACTTGTGTTTGTCCATATATCTATACATATATAGTTGTGCACAGAAGCTGCCTTTTATGTCTTTTAAAAAGAATGCTGAGTTAAACCTTTGTTTGGGGGTGGAGTGGGTCTGTGGTGGTGGCAGTGATAAGTACTTAGTCACCCTACTAGTTACTCCACCTCTTTCTTTCTGAGGACCGTGGTGACACCCTCTTACATTGTATACAGTGCAAGGGCAGTTTCTGAGCGAAGATACACAGTGCCTAAAAAAGTACTTCTTGAACTTATTCACATTTTATCATGTAACATGAACAAATTTAATTATATTTATTTGCATTTTCTTAATTAAGTAGCTTTGCGTGAGATTTTAACACCAAATAATTCAAAAATACGTCTTCCAAATACAATGCGCATATATGTATATGTTCCCCCTAACATTATCAGATAGTACTCACATACTCTTCATTTGTAATTAAGGTGCAGTCAGTGTAATATATCATTATGAGGGTTAACACTAAAGCATTGTTACGCTACGCTGTGCAAAGAAGACGGGAGAGCAGTTCTCTGCCGTAAAACCATCATTCAGAAGCAGTCACAGCCGGGCTTTGGGTAAGAATCGACCCACAAGCAGTAAGTAGTCTAAAGCAGGACTTAATCTGTAAGAAATAGCATTTCCTTTCTTCTTTTCTTATTTAAAAATGTTTCTGAACAGTCCGTGACTTGCTGGAGCTTAAATTTTCTAACTCATCTTTCCTCAGTACTATGCTTGCAGCCCGCAGACTTCCCATGACATAGGGCTAGGCTCATACTTTCTTATTCAAACAACGTTTGACACTTTTAGCCATACTTTCAGCTCATGATCACTGAACAATTACCATCAGATGAGTCCAACGACACGGGAAGCCGTTTCCCGGAGCTCAAGGTTTTTATTGACTGTGAGCTTTTAAACCATGCACTGCTACATTTAATGTATCTGCTTGTTACAAAATTTTCCAATTAAAGCAAAGGGAAAGTAGCTAGTTGTGTTTTTTATTTTTATTTTTATTTTTAACAGCTCCAGCCTTGCTAAAACAAAACTACAGCTGAGCTCATCTGCGATACTTACTAAGGGAATTGGTGGGTTCGATTTAATGTACTGGGTAATTTTACACCAGTTATTAGAGAAGTTTTAAAAAGCATTGCTTTTCTTGAGAAAAGACGAACAGTAAATCACTTATCATCTGTAAAAAAAAAAGTAAAAAACAATTGAACTCTCACATTATTTGTTTAAATGAAACCAAAACGTGAGCACAATACAGACAACAATTAGCTTTTTATTTAAAAGCAAAAGATGGGGAAATCGGAGCTAAAAACTACCCCACAAAATCAGAAAAAAACGGCTTACAAATTTAAGCAACATGAATTAATAGTATTTCATTGGTAGTGACATTTATGTTTCCCCTATTTAAGCAAAAGCCTTTGTTTAGTACATGCTCTTTTTGCTCTGAATTTGATTTCATACAGTAGAAAACTCAGCTTAATACACATACTAAGGAGACTGAAGTTTTTTGGAGTGAAGCGTGCGTTCCTTTCTTTGACTTTGGAGTAGCATCTGCCATCTTCTTTGGTGTTGTTAAAAAGAAGTCAATCCAAAATAGCGTCTCTGTTTGACAATGTTTCCCACCCAATGCATGAAGCTGTAGCTGAACTGGAGAGCTCCTTCAGTGACAGACTGCTGCATCCAAAATGCCCAAACAAACGATATCTCAGATCCTTCCTTTCAGTAGCTGTTAGACTTCATAACTATCACTGCTCCAAGCAAACCCAACAAGCCTTTACATCCGTGCTGGTATTTCCACATTATGACTGTGGAGTACTTATGTAGATCTTTTAGAGAGATCTAAAAGGAAAAAAATATTTGTATTATTATTTGTATCTAATTTTTTCAATTACTGTTATTACATTTTTTTTTTTACCACATAAAGTAAATTATAAACCACAAGTAAATTTCTTAACGAGAGGTCTTACGAATGTCTCCTAGGTGTGTAAAGACATTTTCAAACATCCGTTCCTTTCCAAAATGTTCTAGTTTTGTTCTAAATGAAAAGGCATTGAAACACGTAAGTATAGAGGATACCATTGCATCGCTTCCTGTTGTGGCATCAGACAAATATTTTTAATCATCAGCAAATGGAAAACTAATGAAAAACTACAGTTCTAAATTATGTGAGGAATAATAAGCTAATCTATGAAACACCTAAAAATATTGCATTAAAAAACTCTGCAAGAACTCCAACACTTGTGGTAAAGCCAGCAGGACTGCCACATTAGATGCATTGGTGGAATTGCGCTCTCCTCTGGTGTTCCTCAGGTGATGGAAGGATCCAACTGACCTGCACAGGTTCAGGCCTTTACTGACAACGGCAAGCAAAAACAGTTTGCTATAATCTTAATTTTATTCACATGGGAGCTTAGGGTGCCATGAATTTATATAGAATCTCATTATATTGATAGAAATAATCTAATCATAACACAAAGATTAACTGACTGCACTGGGATGCCACGAGTCTTCCACAGATTCTGAATGTACATCAGCAGAAGTGGCATATAGATAAAATTTTGGATAATTGCTACACAGGAAAACTACAGATTTATGATGGCAATTATGACAGCCTTTTCATATTATGTCATAATTGTGTGCAGTTCAGTTTTTTTCCTTCAAAAAATTAAATAAAACACAAGACAGCAGTAGGTCCCCTTCTAATTTTTCTTATTTTTTTAAAAGCCTGTTACTGTCAGCATGAAGTAAGTGGTCAACAAGTAGCATGGTGACGGGTCTTTGCGTCAGAGGTTGATCTCTATATTCTTTCGGAGTTTCTCCTGAGTTGAGTTAAGGAGGAGGACACGGCTGTCCTGTCTAGTCAAGGGACATTAGCAATAATATGGCTGAATGTAATTTGGTTCAATAAAGTCTGATCAGACTGTTGCTGCAGTGTTACAATAGTAGACATGCATAAACATACAAACTGATAGTATCAGTTCTGTTGATAACACTGTTATCAAATACCTACAATCATTTGTTCTATAGACCTGATGAGCCATTAAAGAATCCTGCGGATGGTGGAGCAGTTAAAGGGTGGAGCTCCCTGCCTGCTGCAGCTGCTGTCTCTCCCCAAGGGCACAAGAAGAAGAAAAGAGACAAAGAGCAGGATCACCGTCTTTTTACTGCCTGTTTCGTGCTGCCGCTGCCACTCTCTTTGACAACCCACTACTCAGGTTTCACAGCCCACTCCACTGAATCACACTATCACCCAAGAAGCACACATTTGCACAGACTAACTCATACCCCCAGGAATGACTCACAGTTACCCCCCTCACTCTCCCCCCAGGGAGTAGTGACTAAGGGTGAGAGGAACCAAAAAAAAAAGAAGAAAAAGTCAGGACAAAACACATAGTAAAAAGCACACAGAGGATTGTCAAGTGCCGTAGCGATGAGCAGTTTGGCCTTCAGTGCTTTGAGGAGGCAGCAGGCAAAGAGAACTTCTGCTGAACATGAGCTTCATGATGCAAAATGCCCATGTTAGTCACCACAGCAGCTGCTCAGCAACACAAATCATTCACTGTAATACATAGTTCTAATATCTCAATTTTAACCCTTATAGGCTTCAAATTGTTATGTAGTGGCTGAAGTTGCAAAAAAAGTAAAAAATTATTGTAGCAATAAATACATAAAATAAACAGAGGTTTCTCTTTAAAAACATTTTCCTGTTCTATCTATCAAAGCTGTAATAACTAACAGGTAATTTCAAAAGTATTGTGCAATATTATGCAGATTCTGCCAACTCAAAATGCCTGACAATCAGTCTAAAGAACTATACTCACCTAAAGGCAAAATTGCACAAGTTACATTTGCAGATGTGAATACAAATGAAAGTGAATACTGAAACTTTAAAAAAGCAACATAAATCGTTAACAATTTTTGGAAAAGAACCACTGGGTCAACAGAATCAATATGGATTGGACAGTTTACAACAAATAAACTCAAATCACCAAAAACAGTCACCCATTCCTAGTACCACTTAGTTAAATGCCAAGCTGTGCGGTCTAGAAAGTAAAATAACAAAAGGCAGCTGAATAGTGTGAATTTGATATATTATATCTGAATATACATGCACAACTCAAAATAGAAGTGGATTTAAAAACATGACACGATTTAATCTTTTACAAACCCCCCTTCTTTAAATTTGGAAATTTTTCAGTCATCATTTGTGGTAGCAACAGTGCAACACAGGCATAAAAAGCAAACATTACGAAAGTCTGTCAGTTGATTAAAATGATAGTTATGGGGAAGTTATTTAATGAACCCAACATTGTATGCACTGATATACAGCAACAAATTTACAGTGAAAACCAAAAAGATACTCAAACACCATATTAGGTTCGTAACTTAAGTCAGGAAAAAATCATTTGGTCTTTTTCCTGAAATGTATGTTTTGCATTACTACAGATAATTGATGTCAAAGCTTAAGCTTTAAAGTCACAAACATACTGTATGTTTTGTGTTTAATTAGGTTTAAGCATGCAAATCACAAATATACACCATGCTTGTGTAACACAGATGAAAGATGGCTAGGAGAAAGTAATTAGAAATTAAATAATAAAAATAAAGGCTGTTTCTCAGCCATTAGCGTTGACATCATATTAAAGAGCACAGATCTATTTTCCTGATAAGAGCTCCAGCAGATACATACATAGGGAAGTTTTCGTTAACCCTGTAACCTTTAGAGTGAATTACAGTAAACATCTAACAACATTGCTAGACCGCATAGCATAAAGTCGTTAGAGCGGGAGAGAACTTCACAGCAATAGTCTTTCTGAAAGTCTTTCAACCCTGGGCTGTGTGGGTGATTGGTAGGTGTGCATACGTGGACCTGTCATTGTGCGTGGTAGCATGTTGTGAGCCTTGTAGTGTGAGTTTCTGGACCAGGAGGTGCGATCATGATCATGAACTATAATAAGCCAGCTACTCAGCACTATGATAAAATGCAGCGATAAGATAGATCATATTAATGTTCCAGTCTGTTTAATAGACATTACTATTGGTTTGTGAAAGTTTCCAGTGTAAAGCGCCATACAGTTACAGAAAACCGAACACAACCTCCGCTGGAGGGCCCATGATGCTTTGCCACAACGACTAGGCTGAGCAAAGTGGAGTTTCCTTCTGCGGAGGAATCCCCCCCAGAGTTGTGACCTGGTTTCAGTTTCTCTCACATGTTTTGCACAACCATACCCACATACAGTAAGAAAGACAGTCCAGCTGTTTACCACTTGGATTGCATACAACACAATAAATCATTTTATTTTCACCTTTCAGCAACTGTTAAAATTCCTTCAAATGGGTAGAAATTTGTCAATGGATATTTGGTCCTGTTAGCATGTTTCACATTTGAGAGGAATCAGTAAATGTTCATTCACATGAACAGTGAAATTGCTTCTCTTTCATCTGTTGTCTTTAAAAGCCAAGTTAACATTTAATTCAAGCAACAGACCGCTGCAACTGGTGAAAGTGCTTTAAGTGTTGTCAGTTCAAAGACAATATGAAAGGTCGTTCTGAAAAAAGCTTTGTGAACAATAATTGCTTGAAGCACTGAAATTCATTTGTATAGAATTTTTGAGTGGACTTAATGGGCCACATATCTACCCACCACCAACTCACCATACTTTTGGGTTTTCGTAAGGTTTACGCAGATTCCATGGGAGATGTTTAAAATGTTGTTAGTATAAGAACACGTCTTCATTTTAACCCTTATAAACCAACAATTGCTAAAAGGGTGCACTGAAAATTATTGTTTTACTTTACACAATAAAGTTTTTGTTGCTAATAATAATAATAATAATAATAATGACCCGCACTTTAATAAAGTGATGGCTGTAAAATGAATTTATTTCTTTTCCTGTGAATTTGTGATTTTCCTGTGCAACAAGGAGATACACAAACTGAAGTCATCATAAATCCACCTCTTTGTCTAACAGTTTGAAAGATTTTGCTTTTACTAACAGTCAGTTGCAATTTCCTGCAATTTTGTTTTGTTTGTTTATTGCTGTAAAAGCTCAATTTACGTGCTTAAGGCAGTTCACGTTTGTTTCCACGTTGTTTACATTTATTACAACATTATCTTGCCAAACTTTGAATGTTGAGAACAATTCTATCTGATTTGCAGATTTTCCATGGGAGCATATACATGAAATATCACATAACTTGTGTTGTTACAGACGTCAATTACAAAAAAATTACAAGCTCTTTCATGGAAGTACTGTCAAGAGGACCTTTTCTGTATTTTAATCACATATTGGCATCTGCACCCAGGGTGGAAAACAAGACAAAGGTCACCCACAGGCATGACCCCACTATTGTAGTATGATAATCTCTGACCTGGGTCATCAAGGCCGTCACAGCCCCCACTAACCCAAACCGACCGTCAGCTTGCACCTAATTGCATCACCAGCTGAAGATAAAGTGAAAGCTGGCTGTGGATCAGGGCTGTCACTTTGTTAGCCTTTTTTTGGGCCACAGTAACGGGTTGGTGCTGTGGAGGAAGTGAATGTGGTATCTGATAATTATCTGACTGACAGGAAACCGTTTTGTCTCAGGGGTTATCTGGCGTCCTGCAGAGGATTTGACATGAGCACTGGGGGGGACAGAGGCCATTTTTCCAACGCTGTAATTCATGTTAACTTTCTGCCCTACAGCAAGTCTTGCGTTAAAATATGAAGTTTAAACAGAATGCTTATATCTTTTTTATTGTTCTTTGGATCTTTCAGATGAGGAGATAGCTGATAAGAGTCAGGCTTCCCATAACTAATAGTTGGCATGACATCAGCACTTGTTGCTGAGATTCAGCTGGGATAAAAATAAAATAAAATACAAAGGCTCTTCCTTTACCAGAACTGATCATTCCTGGTTTTTTTCTCATATTTATCTTAGATTTAAACCTTCCTTCTTTAGCAATTATAGCTGTTTCTTTCTCTTGTCCCTCATCATTCTGCTGCTGTTGTTTTGAGCAGCTGTTGGTTTCAAACATAATCTTCCTTAAAAGTCAGTCATCAAGAGTGAATAGTGACGCCGCTGTGGTGGTCCAGAACATGAAAGCCATTCCAGCTTTCATGTATAAAACTGCCTGTCTGAGCTTAGTTTTACCAGAAAAACAAATAAGTAAGACCTAAAACATTAATGATTCACTCCTTAGTCACATACCTTCATTGTAAATCTCCTCAGGGTTGATATAAGCCAATACCGGGACATTTGTAGGTTGGCATTTACAGTGCGTCTTTGCAAAAATATGCATGTCCCATTAAGTTATTTTATAATATTGCCATGCTACTTATAAAAACTTCAATGTATTTTATTGTGCTTATTTTATTTTACAGAAAAAAATATTTCAAGTGTGACATGTATCTATATTTACCCTTATGTAAAATGTAAAATAGAAACAGAAGCCTGTATCCATTTATCCATATAATGTAGCTTTCATGTCATGTCAACAAAGCATCCACAACATGGGCTGTTACTCCCACCTGTTATATTGTGATGTTTCGGCTCTCTGGTTTAATATTTACTGTAATAAAAGGTGGTTCAAAAACAACTTAATCTCTAATCATTTTCATGCTGAATAAAAATAAAATGTGCAATTCCTATTCAATAAGATACCTGAATTGACCTACATTGTAACAAAAATAAAATACAAACAGGTTCATTATTATATTCATTTTATTTCATGTTAAACAAAAACAAAGATGGTGACCGTTAACAGATTTAGATACAGAACCTCACCCTTAATCTCATTTGAAGTATCTTTAAATTTTAAGTCTGACATAAAGACAATGAATGGTTAGGCAGAGGTTCATTTGCCTAAATTTTTCATAAACAACTGAATTTTCCTAAAATAGCTTAGTATAGTATTTTACTAGGGTTCTAAAAGCATTAAAATATATCTGCATGTTACAAAACACATTTATATTCCTATTTATTCTTAAATGTATCATTTATGCTATTTATGTTTTATGTTGTGAAACATGTTTTGACTTTGACTGTGAAAAGTGCTTTATATATAAATCTTTCCTTAGTCATTGTTAACACAATTTAGTACAGCTAAATATATTTCTCAACAAGCATGAAGCAATCTATTATTCTGGGTCAACACTGAATAGATTTAGTCTCTTTCTAAAACATTTACATATGATTCTACATTAGAACACCAAGCTTCACCAGCACTTAAACCATCAAAGTGTTTATAAAACTCTTATTCTTTCACACAAGTTGTTTATGTGGTGCATCTGTTTTGCAGGTGTTTCTTTGAGATTTTCAGCCAGCCTTTCTGAAATTTACTCTCCCACACACACAGGTTGTAATTAATACTCATGTGGTAACTGTGGTTCTTGTGTTTGTGTCCACACTGGACAACCTGGCCTGTAAAGTGACGGGAAACCTTGAGCTTGTAAGGGAAAAGTGATTTCTACGTGGTTCTGTTCTCATTTGCACCTCTGGTTGTTGTGTAGGTTGAGATGTTGAGGTTTGTTACTCTTCACAAACAAGACTGCAGGTGACTTCCATGTTAGACATATGGTAGCCACACGTTTCAGCACAAGACAGCACAACTGCTTCTTTCTGAGCATGACAGGCTAGTTTTCAGAAAGATCACTCAACTAAAAGACTAATTTAACCTCACATCCTGTGAGCATCTGTTCTGCTTAGATGTTCTTTAGAAAACAGAATGTTAGACCAACATGTTGGTTGTGCATACCACAAACGTTATCTTCTTGGAATAGCAGCAAAAAAAAACAATGTTATTGGCGGAGTGTCATGGGTTTGCAGAAAACTAACTTTATGAACCTTCGATGGAAACTTAGTAGCAGCATCATACTGTGAGGATGCTTGTCTGGTCGCAGGAACAGGGACGTGTTTAGATGTACTGTGAAAATGGATAGAGCTAAATACATAGTAATTCTGCAAGACGCTCAAGTCTGGGAAGGCAATTCATCTTCAAGAAGGATAGTGACAACTACCATAAGGTCTAAAGTACAACAGAATGGTTAAGAAAAAAAATATCCACAGAATTCAATAGCTTAGTCAAAGTCAGGCCTACTTCCATTTCAGAATCTTGAATGAATTGAAATTTGCACTCTCCATTCAACCTGAGTCTTAAAAGAATAAACAAAACTTTCAGTCTTTAGATAGAGTAAAGAGTCCAGCAGCCCTTGAAGTGCTTAGAAGCAACTTAATTATAAAACCGGCTTAAGGTCAGTATACCCAAAATGCAGACCTTAACTCTGACTCCTGTACTGCCAGTGTTGGAATCAGTGAAGTTGTGCCAGAAAGACATGCTGTTGTAAGTGCAGCAAAATGGGTTTTGTACAAGGTACAGTTTCAGCGTGGATAAATTCAAATTCACACTGAACGTTTACATACATCCTGATAACATTCTGTAAAGAATGCACATGATAAAAAGTGGAAAAAGTTCAAAAGGTATAAATACTTATGCAAGGCTCAGTAAAACTGTACCACCCCTAGTGTTTGCAATTGCATGCTTTGACCTCTGACTTTCATTAGCTGTGCACTGAAAGGCTGTGACAGAAGATATATAAAATAGGTCATCACGGTTTATTGTGTCTTTCTGTTACATGACTTTGTCACATGTAGGCAGACATGCACCACCAGCCGCTTTCTACTTAAGCTAATGAAATGGAGACGTAAGACTGCAAGATGAGATGGGGTGACCTAAAAGACGTGCTTCTTTTCACCTTTAATGCCAAGGCAGGTGTGAAAGCACATTAATCTCATTAACAGAACAACAAAGTTTTTTTTTTAATCTTGTCTGTAAGAATACAAGGTGACAAGAGTGTGATAGGAATAACAAGAAATCATTATGAGGGCACAAGAATGAATTCTTTTCATTTACAAATTAATGTAAAAAAATAGAAATTTTCCAAAGTCAAAGTTGTGCACCTTGCAGAAACAAAGATAAAGAGAGAGGAGATGTGCAATTTAGGAAACATCCAATCCTATACATTTATTATGTCCACAGATAAAATACTTTTCTGGAATATTCTAGAGCACAGAGATGCGTGTTGTTAACAAGGCTTGGTTGTGTCTGATAAAAAGGCCAAAGCAGGTCATCTTCCTTAGTACACATGCTCTTAAAATAATTCTCCAGAGGGGTTGTCAGCTGAGAACACTTTATCGCCGCAGCTTAGGTGAGTCTTCTTAACTTTGTCCCTGTTGTAGGTTGGAGCCTGTGGGAGGATTCAGTGTAAAATACAATGTTTCTGGTGCTTTCCAGATAGCTTGAACAACATGTGCGTACATGCTTGTGCACCGCTATCGGTTTAGAAAGAGCATAAAGAAAGAAAAAACATGAAAACTGTTAATGAGGTACCATCATATATGCATGTCAGGATAATTTGTGTTTTTGTTTTTTTGCATTGCCGTTTTGATATTTAGGGAATAGGTGACTTACTGGTGTCTAGCTCATTGAAACCAAACTGGTAATTCGTTCTTCACACACTCCCGCAAACAGACTGTTCACAAGACAGGCGGGGACACAAACACTACCTGACAGATTTTCTCACACACACCCACTGATGAATTTCCATTCACATGCACATCATTTGCTCAAGCAGCAAGTTCAACAGACAAAACCTATCTACTGTTTCAACACCCAGAAAATATGCTTCTGTTAAAAAAATAAAAAAAACAGGTAAATGTTTTCTCGTGGTTAGTTTTTATAAATATGAGTATTGTTTTACTTCAGTAGACATTACCTGCCCTAATGGGTCTTTCTGTCTGAATCAAAGCTGTTCCCCACCCAGAAAACCATCCATTAGGTTGACTCAAAGACAGACAAAGACTCATAAGAGTATCTGTAACAGACATAAATGAACAGAACAGCAGAAAACTAAAACCTGGAGTCGGAAGAGTTGCAGACATCCAATCATACTGTTAAAAGGTGCCAACTGACACATCCTGAGCCGATTTGGCACTCGGAACACACAACAGTAACAACTCATACACTTTTGTGATTATTTGCAGCTAGTGATGTTAACCAGAAATAAACAGACTGTCTTTCGGGGAAGATAGTGTACCGTGTTAAGCCGTACAACAAACATTCAGGTGGTTGACATTACACAAACCACGCCGACAAGATTATCACGGACATGTCCCCAGAATGACTTCCACTGCATAACTAAATCACGTGACAGTACAACACCATAAGCAAAGGGTGTTATTAACCTTTTACAGAATTAGACAGGGCTACTTTTAGAAACTCTGTCAGCTACAGTTGGAAAGTCTATATTTGGTTTGATAAATTCGGCACCAATAGTCCCTTTAAAAGGAACTGAGAGTCTAAGAATAAGCCTTTCCATTCCTGGTCAGGATAATCTCCCCGGAAAAGAACATATGGACCAACAGAGACATTGAAGAGCGTGTTTACTGTTTTGTCATCGACTTAATGCACATGGGCCTTCTTGTGCTGGCCTTGCGCAGCCATAAGACTGTTCAACTCCTCCAAGTACAGCAAAGGGAGGACTCTGTGACACTATTCATTCCATTCACTCATGTTTACATACTTTGCACTGTCTAAATTATTTTTTATCCGTATGGTTCATATCAGTCACCTTCTCAATATGCACAGCAAATGGTTTACCACTGCCTCCGTTACACAGACTCTGAAGGACTCTATTTTATTTATTTTTTTAACTTTATGTTTATTGATTGTGTTTCATTTAACATTCACATACAGTACACAAGAACAGAACAACTGTCGACAAAAAAAAGTTACCTACATTCTGACAAAGATGAGTAGACACAGGATGAACAAAAACAGCAGATTTACTTTCCAAATTTTTGAGCAGCCTTTAAATTGACAGAGTAAGTGACTGGGTTAAGCTTTTCGTTCTCTAGAAATTTAGTCCACTTGTCCCATCTCTTTTTGTAAAGGTCCGATTGCAGCCTCAGCATAAACGTTAACTTTTCCATTTTGTGGGTTTCTTCCACCAGATCCAGCCAGTTCTTTAGCGTTGGTGGGTCAGGTTGAAGCCATTTTCGAGTGATCGATTTTTTGGCTGTGGCACTGAAGATTTTTAGTAAATATTTTTAGCTCATGTTCAAATCCTCAGGAACGGCTCCGAGCAGCAGTAACATGGTAGGTTGTTGGAATTTAGGGCCCCAAATTGATTCAATCTTATCCAAAACGTCCTTCCAATAAGTTGTGATCTTTATGCAGGACCAGAAAATATGGGAGTGATTTGACTCTGTATCCCCGCATCCTCTCCAGCATTTAGAAGCATTTGGGTTTCTATAAATCTGTTGCTTTGGTGTTCTAAAGAAACATAACAAGTTTTTCCAACTGAACTCACGCCAGTAGTTTGAGGAAGAGGTTTAAGCAGCGGATTCACACATATTGTCCCACTGATCTCGTGATATTTCAGTATTCAACTCTTCCTCCCATCTTTTCCTAATATAATCTGTTGACTTTCCTCTGGATCTCAACAAACCCTGATAAAGTTTGGAAATGGTGATTTTGCCAGGTTTGGAATAAGCTTGTGAAACCAATTGAACTATCTCGTTAGAATCTGAGAAGGACTCTATTTTTATACATTGCACAGACATTTTTAACTTTACACAGGACTTCATTTCTGTATTTCTAAATTTTTATGTTTTGACCCTTTATGTTGTAGATTTGTATTTATTGTCTTATCTTGTGCTTCTTTTGTGATGTCTGTGTGCTTTGTATGTCTGCTGCTGGATGCCTCGAATTTCCCTCTGGGATCAATAAAGTATCTATCTATCTATTTATGTTCTCTCTCTCTCTCTCTCTCTCTTTCTCTCTCCCTCTCTCTCTCTCTCTCTCTCTCTCTCTCTCTCTCTCTCTCTCTCTCTCTCTCTCT
>JAVLVB010000702.1:1452300-1463089 GCA_032876305.1 Orestias chungarensis | reverse complement strand
TATATATATATATATATATATATATATATATATATATATATATATATATATATATATATATATATATATATATATATATATATATATATATATATATATAAAATTTATGTGATGGAACGTTTCTTGTCTTCTTATAACCCTATGAGAAATGTGAGCCAGTCTGCATGCACAAACTTCCCTTCATCTGCAGTTTTCCCTCCGGACCTTGCAGAGCAAAATAAAGAAAACAATCTTGGACAATTAATCTTAAAATGGGGTTTATGACAACCGCTTTATTGCACAGTAATCAAGAACAAAGAAAACAGCAAGTGTTTCAAGATAGCTCAAAGAAAACAGAGCTGAATACCGAGAACCATTCGACTACCCTATAATACATAGACGATGTAATTAAAGAGAAGATGGGCTTTTAGATGCTGAATTGTCTTTTGAGGTTCTTCAAAGACAAGCCATTGCAGCTGCTCGGAGCTTTCGAGGTAAATGGATACGAGACCTGTTATGCAGTTGTTTGCCCCTAAAATAAATTACATTTGTACTGCAATGCGACATGATAGCCTGTGACATTTGAAGCAGTAAACCAAATAGTATAAATCATGCTTTACTTCAAAGACCAGTAGAGTGAAAACTGCACGTGTATGTTCAAGGGAATTCAAATTAAACTAAACTGTGCATCTGTACTGACTGACTATACAGCAAATTATCGTGACCTAACGGAGTGCATCAGTTCTCGTTTTCCTGTTGACACCAGTTGCTAACTTTTAAAGCTTTATTGCTGCAAATGAAAGAAACAAAATGCTTTTTACACATTGGAATTGTTATCTGTCAACAATAAAATCCTTTTTTTAAACATTATTTCGCATATGAGAGTTATGAAACAATGCAATCACCATAGCTACAATTCAGCAGTCTATTTCGAACACACCTTTGACAACGAGGTCAAACACAGACTTGCTTTCATTGTTTTTGACCATTCTGGCTACTGGCTTCATATGCAAACGCATGTTGCTTTTTTAAAGCATGCATTATTTCCACTCCTGGTTGCTCCTCTCCTTAAAAAAAGAAGCAAATGACATGTGTCATTCTCAAAGCTTTTTAGTAAAAGGGGAAAGTCACATTGCAGCTTCAGCAGTTCTGAGAACACCTCACTGTGCTTTTACAGGATCAGACTGCTCAGCTGTTTCCCTAAATACACCTAAGATTCAGTTGCCCTGGATAACCACAGAGAAGTGTGAGAGAGAAACAGCAATTACAGAAACACAGTGGTTCAACATGGCATTTCTGTGGAGTTGGGAGGATCAGGGTACCAGCGAGGGAGGAGATTCATACCTCTTTCATTTTCCCAATAATAGTCGTGACACAAAATAAGACACACGCAGGTATGACTTGTTATGATTGTAATTTACATGTGAGTGGCTTTACAGAAATGCTTCAGATAACTATGACTTGCTTTCACATGTAGTCAGATTTACAGCTTCTGTTCAGAAACAGTTGGTTACTGATTGTTAATCTAAGAGTGAAAGTGTAGGTGGGAGAAAGTGAATGTTGATAAACTTTAGGCTTCTTTTTCTTATAGGTGCAATGGGCACTGGGTTATCAAGCAGCAATAAATAAAGATTTTTTTTTTTTTGTATGTCCATAAATACATTGTCATGTTGTTTTATATAAAACTGGATGTATGCTACAGTGACTCCAGGGATCACAGAAAATGACTCACGTGTCTCAGTTAAGGTCAGGGTTCATGATTCAATAGCAAACTAGACTGAATTAAAGTGGCATTAATAAGAGAGTCCCTAGGTTACGACCAGAACCCTTTGTATTCACTAGCATCTATGACTAATGTTAAAATGTGTCCATAAGTGACTATATCGTCTTTTTTTTCCTGAAATACCTTTGTTATCCCCTAGCTGTGTTGATGCTAAGATAAATACAACTCTGTCCAATAACAGACCAGTTGGAATTTGGCACAAGAAGATACAAAGAGATACATTTCTTACAGTTAATATTCTGTACAACATCATAAATATGGATCAGAATAAATGTTTTTTTACCTCCTAGAACACTCAATCTAAATGAATGAGGTCATTATCAAAAAGCAAGTAGCATGCCATCAACAAACATAAAACGTATTTGCCTTTTATTCATTCCACCTATTGTAAAGTTCTATTATGCAGAAATTCTGATAAACTTTAAACTTTTTTTTGTGTTCCTGTTGTTCAAGATGGGTAATCACATTTTTTTTTTGTGTGTGTGTGTTTTGTGAAAGATGCTATTCTTTCTGTATATTGTCCTAATACAAACAAAAAATGGTAACTGTCAAAGTCAGAAATAAGCAGCTAATTGGATTCCCTGATAACAAAGTAGCCACTATAAGCTGTAAATTGATATGTTTACCTACTTGCAGCCACTTCACCTCACTGGTGACATCACTAGCCGCTGTGCTGAGCACATAATGCGGAGCATGTGATTTGCTGCAGCTATTTGTGTTTCCCAGGGTAAAAAGGAGCTACTGTTCTAAAAATAGAGTGCATCCCATAAACAATAGAGGTTAGGTTCCTGTTATTACTGAGCTCAGGCTATGTGAGCATAGCTAAGATTACTGGCTCTCAGCACAAGAGGAGACATAGTGGCATTATTAGTGCTGACATGGTGCTGGCTGTCACAATGACTGCGCAGAAAGCAAGAGTCGGAAACTATCTGGACCTGACCTTTAGCTCATCAGGAAATCCCACTACAGGTGGGATTTAAGTTTGCTTTTCAAAGCAGCTTGGACAAACGGGGGAAACCTTTCTAAATTTAGCCCAATAGGCAACATTATGAGACAGATCTATGTCTTTTCTTTTTCTTTTCTTTTTTTTTTTTAACCTTAGCAGAAACGAAAGAAAGAAATGCCACGGACTCTGCTGTTTAGGGGATTTCTGCAAGGGGGAATTCTAACAGTTCCCTGTTAAAGGATTTGCCTGTGCATGTGTGACTTTTTACTGTGTATCCTATTGCAGTTAATAACATTTATTTTAAGCACACTTCCTTATTGTGCTACACAATTCAACTCGTAAGCATTTAGTCTCTTGTTTTTTTTAATCGGTAATCCTTTGGCACATGAAGCTTTAAACTTATTTGCTTGAAGTATGTTTTTTTATGTTTCCTTTGTTACTAGACTTCAGATGTTCCTTGGTCATTCAAAGTGTAGTAATTCTAATATTGGTAAAAAATGGAAAACATGAAGTAGCTATAAGTTTTTTCTAATGTCTTTTATGTACACAAGCTCACCAAGTTTTGGCAGAATTCACAAAAAACGCTGGCTTTCAACGTACACTGGCCCATGATAGATGTTTTGGCTTTTTACCAAACAACAAATAAAAAACACATCGTTTTAGGTTGTCAGAAATAACTGTTTTACAAACCATAAGGCATGTTTAATTGAAAGTAAAATACTCCAATCCAGGCTTGACAAGTCCATACATTCTGGTTTTCATTCCGTTTTAAGTTTAAGGTGGTCTTAACAAAAAGAACATATTGTAAATTAACAATTGTTCTGTTCCGGTTTCCTAAAAAATGCAGGTCTCAGAATCCCCAAACAGTGTCTTCATGAATCCATGGTCATTCTGACTGTTTGGTCCTGTTTGAGCTTTTATGTAGTTTGATGTAGATTTAAGTAATAAATATTTTAAATTACAAATAATTTAATTCTGTACGGGCCTAGTCCTTGAATTTAGGATGCTAAGTAGTAGATCTCATATTTAGCAAAGGTTAGTCAGTTGCAGTTTTCTTAGAGTGCTTACAAGTCACTTGTCGAGTAGAAAATACAGTGAAAACATGGCTTTTAACAACCTTTTCTGAATTAGTCTTATTTGATCCAGCATATTGTTTTTCCCTCTATTATCACCCATTCAAATCCATGAATATAGGGTTCAAAGAAGTGAGCATATGGGTGCTCCAATCAGATAGACCCATGATCACAACAAAAAACACACGCAATCTGATAAACACACTGGATTCCAGGGTTATTCTGTGTCCAGCAGGATTTTAGTAGCAAATGCCTAATGGAGTAATTAACAGTGCCCAGATGTTCCTTAAACTCAAGTTTTTCCTACTGTCAAAACAAGTGTGGCCTCTTACTGTCTAACCGTATTTTCAAGTTTTGAATGATATGGGATCCTTATTTTGAGGTAGCATGCTGTTGCATTAAATTGGTTCTCTCCGAATAATCTGGCTTCTTCCTACAGTTCATAAACACGATTCTTAGAGTAACTGGTCTCGCTAAATTGACTTTGGGTACTGCATGTGCTGTTGTTCATTGTTGTGTCAACAGGTTCTGCAACTTGATGTATACATCTCCAGAGCTACTCCAAAATCATTTTTAGCTTCTTGGCTGCTTTCCTGATTAATGTTCTCCTTGCTAGATCTGTCAGTTTAGGCTGCTAACCATGAATATATGTTTTGTTTGTTAGTTGTTTTTCAGATAATCTCCAAAGCTTTTTATATTATTTTATATCCCACTTTAAATATTCTAGGGGTGTTCACCGGCTTAAATACAAATGCACATAAAAATGAAAATAATGCCTCATGTCAAGGGGATTTATTCTATTCTATTTTATTCTAGTATTCATGTCAAACATTTAACCAACCAAATACTAGAAGAGGAGTTCATAGAGTGCACTGTGATCAGTACTAATCCACCTAAACCACATCAAGTGGGATCTTCTATTCCTTCCCTCACATCTCTTACTAATCTGTTCTTTATGATCTTTTTTCTTGGTTTGCACAGTCCAGAAGACCTGCATCACACGTATGTTCATGTAATCTATTCTACCATGTTTCATGTTTCTTTTTTCTGTTTGGTTTTGGTTTTCTGGATGTGCCTCCCAGCAGTCCAGCAGCCTTGAGGTGCATGCACTTCCAATTTAAAGGTGAAAAAAAAGGTCAGAAAAGAGTCATGCAAGACTCTGAGTTGTTCTAAAGAACAAAGGTTTTCATTTGGATTAACATCACAGCTGCAATGGAATGGCAAAGCAAAATCTGAGTCAATTGAATGAAAGCATAAAAGTGATAACATGTAAAACAAAAAAAGTTTGAATTCACTGAAACTCAAGCTTTGTATGATAGATTTGAATTCCTATTTTAATATGTGTAGCAAAAAACTTTCTATATAAGTTTATCTATTAATCATACGTGTTATATTGTGTTTACATATTACACAAAGTAACATGTGTATGCAATACTGTCTCCTAATACCTTTGTGTGCCAGAGCCATCAGGGTTGTCGTGGTTTCAAGTCGGTTAGCTTGTGACACTTGATATGTGAAAAACTCTTACCTAACAGGTGAGAAGGCAGCTGTAAAAACCTGAACACATCTGTGGCTGCATGAGGGTGATCAGAGGAAATCCAGGAGGGAGTCACATGTTCATGCAGCTGTCCCCATAAACACATACGTACTTTCCATACATACTGCATGAAAGTATGTAGACACTTACTGATAAGACTGCTCTTCATTGCTATTACCCCTAACAAAGTGACACCAAACTTTTTGTTTGTATTCCTATTTTGAAACAGAGGTCTATGCTTTTTAAAATTAGCAACATTTGAGGTGCCTTGAAAAGACTGTTTATTACAAATTCTGTTTTAAACATATTTTTTGACAGGTTAAAATGTTGCTTTAACAACCAGAAAAGCAGTTTCATTTTTAAAATCAAGCAGTGGAATAAGATAGCCTTAATTTTATAAAAGCATAGAAATAAAGAAAACACCAAACAATATTGTCTATACATTTGCATGCTGATGTCAAGAGCAACTATAGAAATTACCCCGAGGTCACCCTCTAGCTTAGACCCAAACATCATGAAGTCAGGGGTCTCCACTGTTTGTCCTGATAAGTGGGGCATAATTGCACCACTTCCTGCTTCCACTCTGACTGATAGTAGGCGTCGTGACGAAACCAACCTGTTTGAGATAACCACCTGCTAGAGCTGGGGGGTTTTTGTATTTGTTTTGATAAAGGTTGTCTCTATATGTCATGTGCTCGGCAGGGTGGGATTCAGTGGGTTCCTGGACTTCACCAGGAAATTCTGATTAAATTTGAGTTTGCTTCAGACTTTAAAAACACACAACTACATGTTAGATTGGTGGTGAACATATTCTAAAAAGTAAAGTCTGCCATGATATTTTGCATCAGTCATACAAACAGCATAATAATGATCAATTTAATAAATTTGTTTCTAGAATTGCAATTGTTTTATTTTGCATTTGCTTGTTTCTCTTTCTCTAGTTTTGGATGTTTAAGGAATTAAAGCAGAACTCTGTTTTAATAAGCCTCATCATCATCCACCTTTATCGTTGAGTCTGTCTCAGGTGACACTGCTTCAACAATGACCATCTGACCCCCACCCAGTAAATACAGGAAGTGGGTGTTACCAAAATTGAAGATTAGAGATAATAAAGACCTTGAAAACTCCTGGACAGGGATCACAGAGACAAAGACAGCTCCCACCTTGTTAATACAGATAAATTGTTGTGTCCAACTCTCTTACTGAAGACATGTCTTATCAGTCTGTTTTTCCTAGGAAAGAATTAGTATTGCTATTCAATAAATGTGGTTTACTATAGATGTAGCTGCTGCTGGATAATGTTATTGTTAGTGTATTTCAAGTTGTTGGTTTTTCTTTTTTCCTTCTTTAGAAAACATGTGTCTTCCGGTACCTAATGTACAAATTCAAAACCAAATTGGGAACTGAACATGTTTAAGACTTGTCCATCAAGGAAACTGTACAGCAACTAAATTGATGACATGATCATTAGAATTTATTTTAGAAATGATTCAGGGCCCAAGACTGGAAACAGTAGGATGATAAATGATTAGTGGGCAGAACATAGCAGACAGTTGGCAGAACATAAACACACTAGAAAACTGGCAGCTAGGAGACAAGACAGGGCCTGGCGGAGACAACTGTGGCGCAATACAAAGCAGCAAGCAACAGAGAACAACTAGAGGGAATAACTGATTAAAAACAGGGTACAGCTGTAAGAGGATAACAGGAAGGCATGCAGAGCAAGGGGAGCAGAGAAGCAGTAAACATAAAGGGAGAGACAGAACAGCAGTAATAGTAGTAAATAATTTTTGAACGCAAGAAAAGGTAACAATAAACAACTATTCAGAATAACTTCGGCGTAAACTGAACTCAGATAAAAGCAGAAAGTATTTAAGTAATGAAAACAGGGAAACTAAGACTGAAAGTAATAAATACAAGTACAGAAAACCCAGGACGATGCCACTTTGTTAATGTATGGTAGAAGATGCCAGACTGCAGTAATTCCTGCTTCTGAATGAGCTAATAAAGATAATAAAGAAGTTACTTTTGGAAGCATTTTATTGTTAAAGCCTTACCCTTAAAAAACACAATTAGGAGCAGAGGAAATTGTTGGCACCAATCAAAGTTCACTTGATTGGTCATGACGTTCCCAGGAAACCTTCAAAATCCGTACTTGTTATATATCATCTTCCATAAGGAAGTTTGTCAGCAGAGAGTTCACCACTATTGTTCCAGAATTTGTTACAATAAAGCTTTTATGTGGCCCATGTGGATTGAAGTGAAAATGCAATAAAATATACTGAATGGCTAACACTTACCTCTCTTTTACAGGTCAGTAGTAGTTGAAAACGGCTAATGTTGTTCCAGTGGATCATATTCTATGTTAGCGAGTGTTATAGAAAGAGTTTTAACATTATGATGAATGTTTCTAACTGACTTTAAAAACATTTTGAAATTGCCGCCATGTTCTGGGTGGCAGGTACAGACAGGCGCAGGCGCACCACAAAATTAATTTACTGGGTTTGCACAGATTTATTTAGACTGCCGGACACTGTAACTTATGAATGAGTCAAATATAACTGTTGATTATTCCATGCATTATGTTTAGTGAAACTTTATTGTTAATATAGTCTTAAATTTTAAATGAGAGTTTACATTTTCCCAGTGAATACCTTTGTTCTAAATGAAGTGTTACTACAGAATCTTTACAGACTAAGTGGTTGTTTGTTTTCAGAACTGTTTATTACAGTAAGTTTCACTATATGTGGGGACTCTATTGGGTTTCTGGTTAAAAAGGCTTTGTGGGGACTCTTTTGATTAAATGCTTTATGAGACATTATTCGTGGGACTTTTTTATAAGCACATAAACAGTATGATACTACCATAGTATTATCAATCATTATACTAGTACGAGTCCATGTAGTAATGATAGCATTTACGCTAATATTACCATTTTAGCTTCTAAAACCTTATACACTAACATGTGCATACTACATGAAGTATGTTAGTGTAAGTGAACATGCTGATGACAACCTACATGCAATCATTAGCTTCATAGCTAAAACTAGCATGTAAGCTAATGTTAGCATTTTAGCTGAAATTTGAATATACACTACCATGTGCATACTAGATAAAGCACATTATTGTTTCCGGACATGCCCGGACTAGCCATAGGGAGAACCGGAAGTATTCCAGAAGCGCCGGCCTAATATTGTCCTGCTGGCCTGCGACTCTGTAAAAAAAAAAAAAAAAAAAGTCTGCCTGCGGAACAACTATATCAGATAGACAGACCAGCACTGGGACAAAGAGGGAAAGACGATCGGTTTATTTCGATTAAGACCCGCGTATCAACCACACAGGTGTGGAGGAAGGGGCGTGGCCTGGGTCTAATGCAGGCAGCTCGCACAATCAGCGAGCCGTGCAAGAAGTGAGGAGAAGCGACTCGGTTCTAAAAGACAAAGGCGCTGGAGGACTTTTCTGCCAAATGCAGAAAAGTAACGGATTTATTTATTCAGCCCCCCCGGTTCCATTAAAATAAAGATGCACGTAAGTTATAAAAATAAAAACAAAACGCACACACAGAATGTTGGTACAAATAATATTTTAAGGGTGAATACATATTTTTTAAAGTTTATAATATATTTGTACCAACATTTTTTTGTTTAATTTAAACAGAGACCCCTAAAGGAACTTGAGGCTATATGTGTAAATAGTCTACAGTGTGAATATGGAGCCTATATAAGTTTAGCCTTTAAATTAAGATAGGACTGGGAAGTTAAAATCACTGATTTACACGCCACTTTATTATTATTATTATTATTTACTTTTCAAATTATTTATTTTCCAGCAAAATGGGATATAATCTTATCATTATCATGTAAATGAGTACAAGGCCAAATCAGTGAGACAGCTACATTCTCTTACTGTATGAAATGCAGTTTATGGAAAAACTGTAAACATATGTTTGCTTTTCAACGGTGGTGATGGTGATGACACCAGTCCTGCTGGTACTTCAGGGGAAGTAGAGCATTTGAAAAAACCCTTTCTAAAGTAGAGCAACAACACATGAACACTACCAGACGCTACCATAGACATAAATGGCTCTCAACTGTAATAATAGCTTTCTTTGCAATTTGCCGTTTTTCTATTAAGGGATTGTGTTGTTGAATATTTCTGTCTGCTGCTGATTTGCTGTTATGTATCCCGGATCAAACATGAACACTTGTGTATTCCAACCTTGGATTTACTGTAGGTTGGGGTTCATTAGTAGTCCCTGATGATGTGCCACTGAGGCAGTTGATTTTTTACATGATTTGACTATGTAAAGCTCTAACTTAGACACTTATCATTGTGTAAAATCTTTATTATTTTAGTACTATTGCATTAACAGCAGTAAAGTTACTGTATAATACAACCTCACCAGTTACAGTAGGTCTAATAGGTGGCCTTTTATTTGGAATTTGCTATAAGTGTGTGTCAGCACGTGTATAAATGCGTTTTGCTTGTGCCCATGCATGTAGGTGTGGGTGTGAACATGTATGTGTGGGAACATGCATGCGTGGCAAGCCCAGGGTGGCCTGGTTACATGACTGACACCTGGCCTGAAAAAATCTCCCAGTCCGGACCTGTATGTGGACATGCTAATGACAATCTACATGCTAATGTTAGCATTATAGCTAACATTAGCATTTAAGCTAATTTTGATGTATAAGCTAAACTTTACATACTGAGTGCATTTATTAGATGTTAGTCAACATGTAATTAGGACCCCACATAGCAATTTTGGGATTGAAGCTAACATTAGCATTTTAATTAATATCTGGTTATACACTACCATTTGGCTAATACATCAACTATATTAGGATAAGTTAACATGCTAATGACAACCTACATGCTAACATTAGCTTCATAGCTAAAATTAGCATTTAAGCTAATATTAGCATTTTAGCTAATTTTGATGTATAGGCCAAACTTTACATACTAAATGCAGACATTAGGTGTCAGTCAACATGAAATTAAGACACCACATCGTAATGATAGCATTTAAGCTACTGTTAGCATTTTATCTAATAATTGCTTATATACTACCATGTGTGTCATATATCAACTATATTACTATAAGTAAACATGCTAATGAGAACATACATGCTAACTTTAGCTTGATAGCTAAAATTAGCATTTAAGCTAACGTTAGCATTTTAGCTAATATTTGCTTATACAATACAGTGTGCATAATACATCAACTATATTAGGATAAGTTAACATGTTGATGACAACCAACATGCTAACGTTAGCATTATAGCTAACATCAGCATCTAAGCTAATTTTGATGTAATAGGTAAACTTTACATACTGAATGCAGACATTAGGTGTCATTTAATATGTATTTAAGATTCCTCATAGTAAGGATTCAAGGATTCAAGGATTCAAGGATTCTTTATTATCATTCTACATACATGATGGTACATGAAGTGGAACGAAATTACGTT
>JAVLVB010000702.1:1433731-1452200 GCA_032876305.1 Orestias chungarensis | reverse complement strand
AACAGCTTCAGGAATGAAGCTGTTTCTGAGACGGGTTGTTCTACACTTGATGCTCCGCAGCCTCCTGCCTGAGGGGAGCAGAACAAAAAGTGAGTGTGCTGGGTGGGTAGGATCCTTCCTGATGCAGGTGGCCCTCTTCCTGCATCTGGAGGTGTAGATGTCTGTGATGCTGGGGAGGCTGACTCCAACAATCCTCTGTAGTAAGTTTTTCATTTAAGCTAAAATTAGCATTTTAGCTAATTTAGTTGATGCTAACCTATATGCTAACATTAGCTACATGGTTTAAATTAGAATTTAAGCCAACTTTAGCTAAAATAAGTTTTCTAACCAATTTAATGTAATAATCAGGACCCCTCAGACACGCACAACTGGCAGGCCCCTTCAAATTCTCTTCCGGAATTTTCTAGTTTATAAATAACCTAATTTATATACTAACCTTAGAAATGTAGAATATTTACTACCTATAAAAACTATCCAACCCGTGGATGTTATTGCCTTTTATTATTTTTGTAAAATAAATGTGATAAAAAAATTTACGTTTTTTACTAAACAAATAGTTAAAAGTAAGTTCTACAAGGAATAAATATAAATATTCACCCCCGTACAATGGCTGATATTGTCAAAGCGACATTAAGGCAATTGTTTCTCTTAGTGTCTCAGTTGGAGTAATGGAGATGACCTTAGTAAAGTGACTGTTTTTTAAGTCTTGAATAATCAGCTTTCTTACCATAGAAACCATGAACACAAAAGAAAACTCAAAGCAAATCAGAGAATGTGTTATTGAAAAGTATTAGATGGGATCGATTAAAAAACTTTTAAGTCTCTGAAAATTTCCTGGAGTTCCGTTAAATACCTCATCAGGAAGTAAAAGGAAAATGGCCTGTGTAACTCTGCCTTAATCAGGTAGTCGTCAGAAACCTACTACCCGTGCAAGATGATGAGAATGAGAAACACCATCAGGACACCTATGACTACACCGGAAGAGTTTGAAGCTTCAGAAACTGTGTTGAAAGAGTCTATGTATGCAACACCTGTTGTCCCAGTTATTCACCAGTCAAGGATTTATAGGAGACTGGCAATGAAAAAAACAAAATGTTGAAGAAAACCCATATTAAGACTTGGCTAAAGTTTACCAAAGACATGTGGGGAAAAAGGAAGAAATATTTTAGACCAAAAATAAAAGCTTGTTGACCATCACACAAAACAGTATGTTTGGCCGACACCCAGTGCCATCACCACAAACACACCATCACCACTGTGAAGCATTGTCACGGCAGTATCATGCTGTTGCAACAGGCCCTTTAGGACTTAGAAAGGTAGAATATAAAATAAATGTGGCAAAATATAAGGAAATCCTGGAGGACAACCTATTTCCTTATGGATGAAAATTACAGCTTTGGAGAACACATGTTCTCCAGCAAGAAATTGAGCAGATAGCTAAAGAATTTGTGATAGGACTTGAAAAGAGCTGTTTACAGCTGATCCCCTTGCAACCTGATAGAGCTTTGACAGAACTAACAAATCGTACAACAAGATCTAAGAAAGTAAACATTTAACAAAAAATATCCACAAGTAAAAACACAAATGAGACTCAAAGCACAAACACCCACAGATCATAACAGAATGCCTATGTGCTTTAACATGCTGTTATGGTTGACTTGCTTTAGGTCTATGGTTTGATTATCTAAAGAAATTTTTTACAAATTAATATATATATACATGCAAGAGGAGTTACAAAAAGACAAGGATGTATTAACTTCTTGCTCAACTAATATTCTGTTTAAGGTGAGTTAAAATAGATTACAAGGTAACTATACCAAAAAGGTTTTAAAAGGTCAATCTAACTGATTAAAATGAAGAAATAATTTTTTTTTACAACCACCTAAAATCACTGTATTTGGATAGTATTACTGAGCATGTGTGAAGCTGATAATAATATATTAATCAGATGGTTCAGCCGGGGTTTAATTGCTTGGTCAGTCTTCTCTGGTCACGACGGTCTGAAGATAACTTGGAGGTTTGCATCACGGCGAAGTCATCTTTAATGCACAACAAGCTGTTATGCAGCTCATTACTTAAGAGTGGGAGGAGGAGGATAGCAAAACACGCACTGAGTCTGTTATACACTGAATGGCTGCTCTCTGCACAGAACTGTGTGTTAATGTTTTGTTTGAAAGCCCTGAAGAGGTTATCGTGTGTTATGTCTTGCATGCATTTCTTCAATTATCAACCCCACAAGCTCTTTGATTATGGAGGAATTTTTCTGGTATGTTACGCTAAAATCTACACTGCAGACGTCAGGCTTTTGGGTTTTAGATGCATGCCACTGATTCCATTCATTTTACAGTGCACACATGGCCAGAGAGGGAATGAAGTAAATGTATCCCTATGAGGGCTCCTCTGCTTTGGCTGGAATCTCATAGTTCACCGCAACAGCTGCAAAAACAAGTGGGCAATGTCAGGAAAATCTGCTACTAAAAATCAAACAACTCAAATAAAACATTAGACTAGCATGATGAATGGGGACTGTTCTAAAAAATTGTTCATGTTTTTTTTTTTGTTTTTTTTTTACTGAGATTCAATAAAAAGGTTATAAGCAGGTTTCTAAAAAAACTGCTATCTTCACATGGCCTCAATTCAGATTAGTTGATCCCAGAGGCATAAAGTTAATGACTAGTCCAAAAGCAGCCAAGATCAAAACAGAATTGCCTACCAATCTGTGTATGAGTGTATGAATATGTTTGAATTTGTACGAGCACTAGGTCAATGTGGCAGCAGTGTAAAGCATTTCGGGGGGTCAGTATGACTCAAAACATTTAGCATAAAAAACGTCTCCAGTATCAGAGCTAGCAATGTCTTACTTAATTAACTATTTACAAATTCCATCAACCTTTTCTGTTTTATTAGAAAAAGATTTGCATCATTGATTTGTTGTGTTGTGTTTCTGGCCGAAGAATTTGGACTCTATTTGCGTCGTCAAAATAACAAGACAGGGAAGCAAACACACTAGTCAGAAAAGATTTATTGCCGTGAATTTTAGCGTAAACCTCAATCTCTCTAAGGAGAACTCTGTTATTTGTAAACCGAGTTTAATTGAATTGAGTAACTAAAACAAATATGTCACTGTTATAAAGGTCACTAAAATAGGTTACGATTGTGTAAAAGCAAAAGACTTTTACTTGTGCACCACAGTTAGAGGTTTAACACAACTGGTACTCATGTAACAACAGTACTTTATATACTTTTACCACAGATGTTGCATTCTGTTTTTTCACCACAGCATGCCAAGTGCTTGAAATAGAAAGGGAACTTCATTCACCTTTGATTATTTTTGTTAATAATGCAAACTAAAGGCACTCGTGCAGCATTGAAATTGAATCACAAAGTAGTCATTTTATCTGCATTACAAGATGTTGATGTCATGACAAAAGTAGCTGCGACCTGTTGCAGCAGAACACTGAATTCCACACCCCTGATCCAAAAAAGTATGTACTATTCAAACCTCCACAAAATCTTCATCCTTTGTCATTTATGGTTTTCAGGCTCTATCATATAATATGAAACAAAGTAACAGCATTTTCAGTGACAAAAAATAAAGCTAACAAGGTTTGGGTCTTAAATTTAAATTGTAACTGTATAATTATTTTAACTGAAATTTACAGGAACCATGATGTATAATCATTGACATCTGTGTAAACAAGCCCCCCATGCAAATGTGATGATGCATAAGTAGTTTAAAACATTCCTCACTTAAGTAGTCATGCCCACTTTTGTACTGAATTTCTTTTAAGAAATTTCCTAATATAGCCCTATTCTAAATAAAAAAATTAATTAAAAGTATACAGAAGAACCTACCGCATACCTGAAATGAATTTAAATGTAACAGTACACAGCAACATCATATAAAATAAAAAAAATCCATATAAACATATCTATACGTATTAAAATGATTGATTAAAAATGATATTGAGGAACTAAATAAAACACTTTACCAAGCTGTTCGAGACCTATACCTTCGTTTGCTGTGACCACAACCAACTTGTTGCTGCTTCACCTTGTACTTATACTGTACAAAACCACCCGACAACTCAGAACTTAAATGTATCATGCAATGATAGGTGTATTGGTCTCACGTGATGGTTATTCTGTGGTTTAAACCAGGAAAACTCGCTTTTTTTTTCTGAGTTACATACTTTTTTTACTTTGCAACTCCATGTATCTGTAAGATGTGCCATTTTCGTGACTTTCTCAAACAGCCTTTTGCTGAATGTGTGCAGATGGTAGTTTATGAAAGAGCAGGAGCACCAACATGACGAGAATTGGCAGGATTGTGAAAACAATGAAAGCAAACAACATCCTTGTAGGGGGGATATTGTTTCTTTCTTGTTTTTTAGGGGAGTGATGACTTTGGCCTTGTACAAACTTAAAACTGTAAACCTGGCCCTCTTCTTCCTCTGGACCGCATCCAGACAGCCTTGCTATTTGACCAGCTTTGGGTCCAGCGTATGTGTTCTGACGCAGAAGGGGCCATGAACTAGCAGCTGAAGATTGGCAAAGTTTATCCAGTTCCACTGTTAATCAAGACCTTCACCAGCTGATTATCCTAAGGGGAATAGCCCACCCCTTTGTGAGGCCTAAACAGGGACACTTTAGCTGGCAATGCAATGCAAATACGTGCAACCATTAACTGCTATACAAATGGATACACGCACATACAGAAGGTGGTTTGCCTTTAGCCTCCAGTGGGGGTGTTCTTTTCACAAATGTGTTTAATATTCTCTCTTGCCTTTTGTTGCATCAGTACAAGCATGTCTTTGTATTCCTGCTGGAAAAAGCTGCACAGTTCCAGTAAAGTCTGGACTCCAGGATCAGCAGCATGTCTCTTAAAAAAAACAATGTAGGGCAGTGGGATCTGGGTCACTTTTGGAGATTACAGTAGGTGAGCTCAGGATCAGGACACTGATTTTGCTACTCAATATGCACAACAATCTCCCTAAGATCATGTCTCTGAACTCTTCAAAACCGTCTGCAGGAGGTAATTCACATATTGGCATGTACAGCATGTACAACATCTCTGTTTTGATGAAGATTGTTGATAAAGATTACGGTATACCCACATTCCTATAAGTCAATTAATGAAATAGAGTATGCTTTATGCTGTGTTTTATTTATTTTATTTTTATTTAGTTATTCATTTTGTGTGCTTTTGGTAAATGTTTTTTTGAATTATTTATTATTTTAATGAATTAAGTCACAAAAATACTTTCCAAGGTCACAGTCTTTGCAGAGCAGATTGGGGCCAGATAACATAAAATATACTAAAGTTGGCTGTACAAACTAAAAGGAAGAGCCACCTTTTACATAAAAGTTGATAGCGGAAGGTAAAAGCCGAGCTGAGCGATGACTATTATTTTCCTATAAATAATAGTCAATATCTGCTGCTAAACTAAATATGAAAATTCAGTTCAACAGATTTTTTGGTAACAGCACTGAGCAAAGGAGAAGTTTGTTTCTCTCTTGTCACGAAGGTATAGAAATTTCTGACAGCTGCACAACAGCTGGTTTTCCATCAAACACTGGGTTTAAACACACTGTAAACATCCCATATGTTATTATTGTATTTATTAAAAACACAAATGGATTTTGTGATAATCCCCTGACTCTGTTCTACACAGCCCAACAAACCTTTAATTAATTCACCCCCTAAAAGGACACAGCATGACCACTGCAAGGGGTGTTAACGTCTCCAAACCACATCAAAGGCCACATCAGAATGCAGCACATTGTCAAAAAAAGAAGAAAAAAGTATGATGCATTCAGATACATATGATTACCCCTTTGTACATATGCAATCTCACAGGATCATTAATGTCTAAAAACCCCAAAGGAGGAGTTTTAAAGCAAAAGCCAGTTAATGCCTGGCCACCTGACGATTTACATGTGGGTGTTTGTATCAATGTTTGAGAGATAATTTATCAAAGACAAATGTTTGTGTTTTTTGAGAGATTATTCTGAAAACAATCAATACAAGTATAATGAAATACACTTTCAGCAATGACTGAGGATGTGAAAATATGTTTTGGACCTTGTTGTAGCCCTGAGAAAGAAAATGTGCTTTCTTCTTAATACTATAAAAATGTTCTGCCTTCTTGATTTTACACACAATAAACACACCATTAATATTATTATTAATATTATTATTAATAATAATAATAATAATAACCTGCTCTCTTAAAATCAGCCATCATAAACCTGTTCTTGAAATATAAAGCTCTTGTTTTATAAGATATAGACATTGTTTTGTATTAACTGCAACATTTCCAGTTTTTTTCTTTGTCCTTTTGGTAATCTGGTTTATATCTTCTCTTAGTATTTCTTAGAATTAAGGTATTTACTAATCTGACAGTAAAATATTACAATCTACTGTTTTGACAAAACTAACAGACTCAACTAACCAGAGCGGCAAATCCATCTGAGTGGGATAAATGGATGCTTAAAATGTACAAGAGATTTTGTTCAAGATTGTTTTGTCACCCTACGTTAGTCAAAGAAACAGAGCTGATCTGTAAAAAAGAATAAAGTAATCTCATTATCTACTGAGGATATAATCTGTTTTGTAACCAAATAATACAATATATACAAAAGATGTATTAAGACTAATAAACAAACCAAAACAAGCAAAATAGTGTGAGGACTATAGAAAATCTGACATACACTTAACAAAAAAGGAATATATTTACTGGGGACTTTCATTACAGGATGGTTTAATTCCGTTTATTTACATACTGTAGCACCAATTTTAAAACATGCATTTAAGAATCCTTTTAATCCAGAAAATAATGCATGTTAATCAATCATAGTTCTTGGACAGTCAACCAAGTTAATTTTATCATTCAAATTAACTTCCCGTCAGAGGAAAACCAGCAGACTTGCATTGAGTTGTTGACTTGCCATGTATTCTAACCCTGTAAAGGAGGCTAATTTACTCACCTGCAAAGGAATCCTTCACAGGTGAGTAAATCAGCAGATGAGGACCGGGTGTAGAAAAGCAGGGAACTGACACACCTAGCTAAAAGCAACATTTACAGTGCATACACCATTTTCACATTCTCCCTCTTGCCATGAAATCGGAGATTGCACTTTGAACATTAACATGTAAACGTGTTCACAGAAACTTCTGTTTTAAGTGCATCGCCTGGAGCCCATTTTTTAAGTTGTGCCATTTTATTCACCATTCTGGCGTAAACGAACTGTGCAAATGTAACCAAACTTTTCTGTTTCACCAGAAAACATTATGTAAACACGGCCTGCAGTCAGATTGAGCAGGCAGTATTTAAGGAGGAAGAAATTTAAGCTGCAGGATCTTCCGAAAAAAAAGCAGGTCATGACACTAGGCCTATTAAATATCCCTCTCTCTGGAAAAAGGATCCATCTGATTAGTTTAAAAACAAGGAATGGTATGAACTCCATGTAATACTGTTTAAAAATTTGCTGTTGTCATCTCATGGTTTCCGTATTACCAGGCTGACAGAAAGATACCTCAATTTGTTGCATGGGTGTCCTTACAAAACATAATACAACAGAACATTTTCTGTCAATGTTTTATGCATCTCAGTTTGTTCAACAATTGAAATACATTCACAAACTTTACTGCTATAGTACTTGGAAGATTTTAAAGCTAATCTCACCCCTGAATTTAACCAAATGACAACAAAGCTAGTTTTAGAGAAATTGAAATTAGCTTGATTACATTTGATCAGTCATGTTTTTACACCTTAAATGATTGAATCATAATTTTAATGATTCTGTAAACTCCTAAACCTCCTCTGATTTTTTAAAGAGACAAAAAAGGACTGAATCTCATGTGTCCCAAATAGGAAGAAAGAGCAAAAAACCCCGAAAGGAGCCCATTCTTTTTAATGAAACGCGTTTGTTTCCCCCCTGATAAAGGAAATATAAATATGGCACAAACATTCACAAACAGACAAAACATGTGAAATGCTGTTGAGTAATAGGAATTTCACGTGTTTCAACTTCCTTTAAATAAAATCTTTTCCTTATTGCAAAGTACACATTTATTGGTGGCTGAATCATATGAAAAACCAAAAAGCAAACAAACTTATAATAAAGTATTATAATTATATATTTACACTGAAAAAAGTTTAAAACACTTACTTTAATTCCTATGGCTGATTATTTTACCCTTTTCATTCCTTCCTCTGCTTTTCTTACCTCTACCAGTGGCCTGGATTTGCCAAACTGCCTATTTTGGGACAGATTGCTCTGCCCCAAATGTTGTTTGCAGGTTTGCAAAACAAACCTGCAAACAAACATAAATACATTTTAGTCTTTGGTGTATATCACAGACAAAAGGTCTTCTTGTTTCGCCACATTTTTTGAAAACATGACAACGATTTTTGACCAACTGTTTGATAAAAAGTCCAACTGTTGCTTTTTTCAGTAATTTAGTAGTTAATTTTGGTACTTACAATATTTAAATCCAAATAGACTGATTACATTGTAAAAAACATGAGACTTTCAACTTGTTTAATTCAGTGTTGCTATCTTTTACTGCAGTGTTTGTAAATGTGGGGTGTGACTTGTATGGGCGGCTTGGGATTTCAAAGCAAACATTGTGGTTTCTTAAGATCCTTCTCACAGATCAAACTGAGCAAAAACTGTAAGACATAAAATATTTTTGTCAAACTGTATCAACTTTCAAAAAATTTACTGAAAATAAACATAAAAAAGATGTTGGCTTATCATTACGTTCTTTTTATTATTATTTACCATAAATACTGGCATATTGCACCAATGGTTGGGGTTACAAGTGTCTCCTACTGTTAATTTTAAGGGTTAGGGTTTTCAAAAGAAAATGAATAAATAAATGGGGTTACCATATTACACAGTGCATGGCTGCTAATGTGTCAATCCCGATGAAACATAATTAGCTTTTTTTAAACTTTTCTATTCACTAGCAGTATTTTGGCCTTCAACTGTATTGCTGGCAGTCTAGCTTGGTCTGTGGGCAGAATCCTGGTCTATTACATAAAAGTAGCACAACATGGCCTGCACACTACACAAAAACGAGTATGTTGAACATTGTCCTTGTACAGTGGCCTTTTATTTGCTTTTAAAAAAAGAAAAAAGCAAGAAAAGGCAACAGGCAGAGAAGTAGAGAAGGGTGTGAGAGCTGTTCTTGCAATAAAACGAGTGACTCCACCCTCTAGCTAATAAGTGACCAACATTCGTTTGATGGTAAGTTTTTTAGCCCCACTTGGCATGCCTCCAAACCCAGAGAAAAAGGATCTGAAAAATGTGTTGTTACCACGTAGCTGCTATAAGTGGTAAGCCGGTCTAACTAAGTAAATAAGCTCCATCAGGCTACTTTCTTACTCTTTCCTTACAAATTGATGTATAAATTATTTTCTTATGAACATGGATTCAAGAAGCAGATCTAACAAACGTGAATTTGTTGTTTGGTGACCAGAGTGTTAAAGCAACGCTAAGTAACTTTTAAATCTTCATAAAATATTTTCATAATATTTGTGACTGTACGTTGACTTACAGCTCGTTGAATGACACCTCTGTCAAGGCCCGAGGGGGTCCGTATCACTTAAACCGCAACTAAGCATCTTTGAGGAGGGTGGCAGAAGATTTATTACCTCATTGCTATTCA
This sequence comes from Orestias chungarensis, assembly GCA_032876305.1. Taxonomy (NCBI): domain Eukaryota; kingdom Metazoa; phylum Chordata; class Actinopteri; order Cyprinodontiformes; family Cyprinodontidae; genus Orestias; species Orestias chungarensis. The sequence continues at coordinate 1,442,521 of JAVLVB010000702.1, read as the reverse complement.
TCCTTCACACAGCCACTGGAAACAGAAATGTACTTAAATCCAACTGCAGGCGACCAGGAAGATCAGGATTTTCGAAACTATGTGCTCGTCCTCATGGGAAATGTAGTCTTCCTTCAGGCAGAATTCTACCGCTTTTGTCCACTGGCCGCCAAAATCGACGGAAACCAAAACTTCTTTAGTGTTGCTTTAGAACTGAATGTCTAGTTTGGTGTTTCCTACTTTATCCTACTGTTTAACAGTTTTTGGGTGCATCCCCAGTAGCCTTGTGTTTATTTCCTTGCTCGATTGGGTTTTGGAGCGCGTTTGCCAAGTTTGAATATAGAAATATGTGTAACTATCATGAACTTCAAGCCTGAACTCAACTGAATAAAACTTGTCAAAAAATAATATAATGCAGCCCCTAGTTTTATTAATGTCTGTTCAGCTTAAAATGTTATGTTGCAGTGTCTCTTATGTTATGCTTATGATTTTTTTAGGGTAAATGGCCATTATGAGTTACAGGCCGTAACTTAAAGTGGGAATATTACAACTCATTAAAGATTAATATACTTTTTTTTTTAAGAGGAACTCTTATTCATAATAGAAATTAGGTTTAGAAATAACTTTTTAAACTTAAACATCACCTTAATAGGCAGCAGTTTGTGCGTTGATGTATATAGAAAAACGTAGATTTACCTAATCAAAAACCTCCTGTCAGGAAAGCAGCAGGTGTTACTTAAAAAAAAGGAAAGGTTTTGCTGAGAACATGTTGAAGCAAGCTTATGTAGGTAGAATGACAGGGTCAAACTCTGGCCATCATGAGGATAAAAAAAAACAGCTCATCATATGAGCAGCTGATGCAGATATTCATCTGCAGGGGATTTCTTTGCACATGCTGCAGACAGGAGAGTCTATAAAGGATGCAGAAGAGACTCAATCCTTTTTACGGCTTAATTATTTGCATTGCTCACATGTTAATGTTTTTTTATACAACAAAATATGTTGAACCACTAAAGACAAAGAACGCATGTGACCTCACGGATCGCAATCAGTCCACTGTACCCCCTTCTGTTTCTTCCATTCGACACAAAATGCTGCACACTAGGGAAGATGTTATATGTAACAATAGAGCAGGTTTGCCCATTGTGGATGCCATGTGACAGTTCTTTTTTTTTCCTAGTGCTTTAACACGGGAGCATGAACAGACAAGGATAAAGCACCCTGCCAAACTGGCAGCGTGATATGTCCTAGTGCTACTACAAAGTTACACAACCCAGGATCAGACGGCAAGACAGTACACTCTGGGCAGGTTACAGGAAAACATGTGCTCAACAGCAACACTGGGATCATCAGATCTTTGTTACAAGAACTTTATCTCACAGTTAGTTAATATCATTCAGCTGCTGCTTGGTGGGGAAATCTGCATGGTCAGACAACTAGTAAACATGTTTCATTTCTCTGTTTAACACATTACCCAAAGGCAAACTTTGACATTGTGTAATTGTTACAAAGCTGCTACTTAAATGGTCTTCAGTTAAAAATAAAAACAGTGCCAACAGGCATGTGCATTGCCTTCAGTGTTTGAGATGCTTATGAAATTTTATGTAGCTTGTATCAAGCACGCCGTTTTGGAAAACAAAATAGTCTTTTAGTATCTGCAACAGAAACTGTTGGATTATTCATCATGGATGCTCAGATTTAGTCCATTAAAACTTTAGTTATCATGTTGCACATCTTCCAGTTTCAAATGTTACATCTCCTTCAGCACCTCTGTTTCATTTAATTCAGAAGTATGTTATGCATTTAATATATCTATTTATTAGAATTTTTGTGTAAACAAACAGGAATTAAACAAAACTTGAATAATCCATCATTTAACATATATTTTGTTTTGCTGCCATTTCACACTTTATCTAAAAACTAAACTAAACTCAGCACAAAATTTGTATAATCATTGGGATGCACATAGAAGTAAAGTCATTAGTGATCCTGTCCACATGCATTTTCAATAGGGTGTAGGTCAGGATGTTCGGGAAAGGTAGTCTGGGTGACTAGTTTTATAACGCTGAATCAGAAATCCCAAACCAGGAGACCCTCCTAGACAAGACCAATGCAACTTGGTTAAAGTTTTGTAATAAGATTGAACCTCTCTTAAATGACAAAATGCAAGATTGAACCTAAGAAGTCTATACCATGTCAAGTATGGTAGTGATGGTTTCACATTAAATTATATTTTGTGGCAGGAAACCAAGCAATATTACATATTGTCAATTTTATAAGAACCAGTGTTCAACAATCATTGCAGAATTGTTGAGGAAACCTTCTGGTGAGTACAAAACATATGTGGTAGAGGAAAGTAATGAGTCAATAATAGTCAAAAAAAAAGAAGAAAACATTTTTATCCCTGATGAGTGACAATTTTGAAAGGGACTGTAAGTAATCTTTTGCATTTGTCCTATATTTACTATCATCCACAGAGAAGTAACTGCTTGTCCTATGTTACATAGTGTAGCTTAAGTAATTGGAGATGGAAAAAGAAAAAAAATATGAACATTTTTTGCACAGTGAATTCCTTTGTGAACTTGTAACTGATGTCATGTTGCTTAAGAGTGAGTTACACCCTCAGAGAAGATATTACTGCACGTTTACTCTGCAGCATTTTTGGAAGATTGAGTCAATCTTGTAGCCTTTCCACCGCTTTACGTTTTAAGAGGATTCTCCCTTGCAGGCAATCTTGATCCCCAATGCTTAATTTCACTTTTTTATATGCAAGCCTACGTGAGTTTGATACATGCCTAGTCACGGTAGTATTCGTTCATCTCTCAGTAAGATAACGAAAACAGTATCACACAGCAAAAAAAGAAAAACAGGGAAAAGTATGTCTTTTTTGGGGGGTATTTGCAATCTTTTTCGAAAGAAAGCAACAGATGTAATCTGTATCCGCACAGATTATACTTCCGAGGTCTCATTACATAAACCGCCAGCTCTCGTCATCTCCCTAAATGAATCAGCTATTATCTCAGCACCAGCACTGAGCTCTTTAACAATACACCGTTCTGCATGCATCTGTCTCTCTGTTGAAGGAGTGGCAGGCACTCAAATTTTCTACAGACAGTCCGTTCTGTGGAGGAGAGGAGATTAGACTGTACTTGTGTGTTGTAATCATATCAGATGAGAATGGCTTCAGCACAGTATATGCTGTTAGGACAACCCAGTGTCAGTGCAGTGTTTGCATTACCAAGAACGTGTATTGTATAATTAGTAAAATATTGATCAACTCAAATTTATTAAGGAAACGCATTTCAGTACGAGCACCCCAAATAGTTTCTATGTGCCACAAGAATCTGCAAAGAGTGGGTTCCTGTGATTAATGAAGTTAGAAGAGCTAAGATCATTTTCCTTCTGCTCTGACAGTTAAACTGGCCCTTATTCATTAGAAGGACTGTACGTGGAGTTTTGTGCGTGTGGGTTGTTGGGTGGGTGGCTAACCATCGCTGAGTTTTGCTGCACATCCATCACCAGCTGTACAAAAACCAGCAGAAACCAGATCCGTTTTTTTCAGGCAGCTGTCGCGTGCAGCTGGTAACTTGAGCCATGGCCCTCTGAGAGGCTTTTAATTCCACTGATGTGGCGCTACCTGTCCAATGTGGAATTGAAGATTTTATGGGTGAAGGGCAGCTGCTTTGGCATGAAACCCTAATAATGCTGGAAAGGGGGCTAAAGGAGAGAACACACCACTCCACATCTAAAACTTAGCATTTTTAATGTTCGTTATCTGTTTATCCGTCTAACAAAGCAGTCTACTTTGTTGGGGTTTCATACTGCAATTTAGCTTTTTTTTTTGTCTTTTTTGCCCCACCACCATAACTATTTTTGCTGTGCATCATGCTATAGTGGGATTTTCTCAAATAAGGTTAGACAAGCTGATAACCTTTGATGGGAAGATGGATGGAGTTAAATAAATAACAATCTCAAATGAACGTCAGTTCAAATCTGCTAAAATCTTAAGACTGGGGTGGAAGACTTAAATTTTCATATTTGTAAGGCAAACTTAATGAAAATGCATGACAAACTTTATGCAAATTTTTTTCAAACTTTTAAAAATTCTGCTTTCACTCAACATTTATTAAGATTACAAAAACTTTTTCTTGATGCGTAATCATAGAATCTGAAAAGTGGTCAATGGGTTTTTCTAAGGCACAGCATGGTCTATCCATGAAAGTGTTAAATGTCGTGTTTGTTATTCAAATGTTAAGAACTTTGTAAACTGAAATGATGCACTAAATGAAGCGACTGGAATTTGCTCAGTTTTGAATTTGTGCTCTTTCACCTCTCAGAGGTGCCAGCCTCTGTGTTGAGATGTTCTTACAGCTATGATTCAGAGGTGTCTTCAGAGGGTTCCTGGCAAAGGGCTTTGTAATTAAGTCAGATAAAACAGAACGGCTCTGACTCCTTTTGCTGCAGTTTCATTTAGGTTTTTCAATTTTTTTGCAACAATCCAAATAACATTTAGAAAAGGTTTAAACTTTAGGTTTATAGCATTACCTGTCATTGAGCTTTCCTTAATAATGGTAAATCACTTATTTATTAATCCCAGTAATGCAAAAAAAAAAACTTCATTTAAAACCAAACAATCCTTCAGATCTTTTGGGGTTCGTTTCAATGAAGATGCCCTCAGAGCGAATATAACAGTCCCCACAGATATTTCGTCAAAAAGTGTTTTGCAGAGTCCTTGTTCTTATTTGGCCTCAGAGAAGGATAAAAAAGCATCCAGCTTGTTTTCAGCATGCTGCTGTTTGAACAAAGACATTTACGAAATGACAATGTCTGTGTGTAAACATTAATTCTTTCTCTTAATCTGCATAGCAGACGGTGCCGAAAGTGAAAAATCATTTTCACATCATAAACTGGTCTCATTTGTCCCACATCAGGAAATGGTAAACACAGACATGTGACTAACTAGATTTCTGGAATTTTTATAAGACAGTCAGGAACATGCTGTTTCTTTTGTTTTGTCATCTGGAACAGTGAGAATTGGAGTACTTGGAAAGGAAGAGACACTGGGCACTACTGAGAAAGTAACCATACTCTATGGAGAACTGCTGGGGAGTGACTCTGCATTTGAGCACAGTTCTCTTCTACTGCAGGCCTTTCCACAGAAGCATTTAATGTCTAGCCTCTACATTTCTAAGAAGGTAAACTTGTTGGACAAGACACTTAGTATCTGCAGAGAAAGGATTAAAGTTCGTATGAAGAGATAAGGACACAAGGGGTTAAGAAGTATTTGTTGTGAGATTTTGTCTACCTATTCTACAGATATCATGCTCTTCAGCTGGTTCGGTACTGGGACAATTTTTTATTTTTTTTGCTCAGCCCAGTTTTCAGGCAGGGTTCTGAAATGAGAAAACTGTCTTAACTAAAAACTCTCTTGTCCAATGATCTATTTTTTCTAGCTTATCATCTCTAAATTACATTTAGAAACAAAATGACTAGATTTGATTTAGAGATGAATTCAAATAAATGATGACCAACGTAAACTAAAGCTTAGCTGTCTCTGGTTGTAAATTCCACTTTATAGGTATATATTTATAGTATGTTATATAATTTTGCTGTATAACTATTTTTTGTCCCTCTGTTACTAAAAAAATTGTAAACATCCAATTCCTTCTATTAACAATACAAAATTGGTAAATTCAAGTTTCAGTTTATTAAAATAGCACCAATTTACAACACATGTCATCTCAAGGCACTTTACAAAAAAAAACTTTCATTCCAATCACAAATACAAAAACAAACCAGTTTAAAAAGTTTCCAATCTAAGGATTCCCAGCAGATTGCATTGAGTCATTGAGTCAGCAGGAACAAACGATATCTTGTGCTGTGTTGTGCTGTGTTGTTGACTTTACAGCAATGCCCCACACTGAACTATATGAGAACACATTTCCCCCTAAGATTTTGTCCCAGGGGCCTTTTTTTTAATGAACAAAAATATCATGCAGAAAGTTGGTTGTTTGTGGCCTATAGATCAACAAAGATTAAGTAACTTGGTCTACTGATGCATGAGAGAGCTGGAATTAGGTTTATGTCAGAACTGCAGGTCTAAATAAATGCACACAGGAAGCTGAGGCAAGATTACACGTGATGAAGTGTGTGTTCTGAGTAGCTATAAGGCACAGCCCTGCAAAGTAGGTAATGTTAGTTTGTAATTCAAAAGAGATTTAGGTATACTTTGCAACATTTCAAGAGTAAACTTGACTAGGCATATAGCACATAAGATAATACCCTCTAAAAGTATAAATGCCCCTTGATTGTTTGCACATCTTTCATTCAACAGCTGCAAACATATCACCATTTATTAGGGATTTTTAGGTGATATCCTGATAAAAACACGTGATTTAGTATTAAAATAATGTGAGGTTTTCACATTTTACACAAATAAAATCTAAACAGCTTAGTGTGCATTTTTATCTGTTTTAAGATGGCCATTTGCTCTGATAAATAAAATCCAGAAATCTCCTTATTTGTAAATAGAATCTACTATATGTGTGTAATAAAATCTCAGTAAGAATTAATCTCTTCTGTGAAAGCCTCAGAGGTTTGTTAGAGAGCATGAAGTGAAACAATAAGGATCATAATATAAACCAGGTAACACATAAGTCATGTCTGGTTATAAAACTATATATAATGTTCAAACTTTGAACATCTAACCAAGCACTGTTTATTCCATTAATGAAAATTGATACAGTATTGTAAAACTATAAACATACAAATTCGCAGTGCTTTAAATGGGCCCGTATATACCATCAGTCTGTGTTTCCTTAGCAATAGCTGTCATCCATACAGCTCCCAACAGCCCAAGTGGCATAAAACGTGCAAGCTCATTGCCTGGGTCGTAACCAGCATGCTGTGCTCACACACAGGGGACTACTGCAAACGTGAAAGCTCAAATATCCTGCTTATGTGAAGTCAAAGCAACTATACTTTCTTTGAGTGAGTGTTCTGTCATCAAATCAACTGATATTCATATGTATTGTCATATGCAGTATAGGTGCCATTGGTTTGTTGAGGCAAGGCCTAACATTTTGAAGGAAGATATTATATAAGAAAACACTAATTAGCCTTTTATAATCTTACAATCTGTCCATCAATCTCTATAGGTCAACAAACATACAAAATATGGTCTAGGTAATTTCATGGACCAATTATGTGGCTTAAATAAACAATAAAAAGGGAATAACAAGTTAAAATTTAAGTGTTAAAGACAAAGAGTTGAAGAGTTCAAATTAAGGGTTGATATGTTCATATGGCTCAAACATTTGAAAGATGCAGTTTGGCACCAGACAATGAAGAGATTTGTAATCAAGCAGAGATGTTTTAAAGCCTATTATCTGTGTGACAGGAAGCCTGTGTAGAGCCCTAAGCACTGGACTAATATGGTCGTATTTCCTGGTTGTAGTGAGAACTCGAGCTGGACCGTTCTGGAATGCTCTGCAGCTTTGAACTACAGAATTAATCACTCTAAGCCTGATTAACAAACTATTCCTTTGATTCTGGCAATGATTTTAGATGGTAAAAAGCCGATGATGTGTTAATTTAACGTGGCTTTCAAAGTTTGAGTCTCAGTCCAATATTATTCTAGGATTCCAGGATGTTTAGGTTCAAGAAAAAGTCTTAGGCTTTCTGTGGGCTGCAGACAATTATATCAGTTTTGTCATGAGACTGGACAAAATAATTTTGCATCCACAGATCTGTTCGATACACTGACACAATAAATCTACAGGTCCATATTCTCCTGCTGTCAGTGGCACCTGGATCTGGGTGACATCTGCATAGTTGAGGTAGGATTCATTATAGTTTTGTATTAGTTAGTTTAATGGTAGCATGTACAAATTGAATGGATAGTGGTCCTAGGATTTACCCTTGAGGAACCCCACAGGTTATACTCTTTCATTCAGAGAAACAATTTCCAATTTCAACAAAATGACTTTTTTCTTCAAGACAGGACTTAAACCAATTTATTGTGATCCTACCCAGTCCACTAACCTCTGCAGTAAGATCACAAAGTGAACTAAGTCAAAGACGGCACTGAGGTCAAGTAAAACTAAAACCATGACTCTGCCTGCATCTGTGTTCAGTCGCATATCCGTTGTCACCTTAATCAGTGCATTCATTCTTTGTTTCTGTCCCGTATTTTCATGACATGAAGAGGAGTACTGACTCTTCTTTTTAACCTTGATGGGAAATCAGAACAAGCCTGGAGTTATTCTGAAGTCGCTGCAGAGATCAACAGCTAAGATGGGAGAATCTGTTGACAGTACAAAGGCGGGTTGTGAACAAAACAATTCTGGCATTTAGACAACAGCGGTAAGAAGAAAGCTATTATTATAAAAACTCCTGTTCAAAGTTTGCCACAAGCCTTGTAGCAAAAAACATTCCTTTCAACGGTGAGTACAAATCGGAACATTTTTATTTAAACTGGATTTTTGATCACAAAACTATGTGGAATGTAAAAAAAAAAACTCTGCATTACGCTAAACATACTAAGAATTTGAAAAGAAAAGAAAACAAAAGAAAAAGTTCACTTTTGAGGGAATAACTCAAAGTTCCATTAAATACATATATATATATATAAAAATCTGTAATTAAAAACATATGCATGGTGGTGATTGGAGGTAATCTTTCCAAGATCTGCTGTCATTGGTCAATTTGAAAAATGAATATTTTCTGAACTCCCCAAACAAGTTAAGGCTAATTGTGTGTGTGTCTTTTTTACAATGAAACCTGTTTTGATGTATTTCGGTGCTTGTTCTA
>JAVLVB010000702.1:1423053-1433631 GCA_032876305.1 Orestias chungarensis | reverse complement strand
ATATATATATATATATATATATATATATATATATATATATATATATATATATATATATATATATATATATATATATATATATATATATATATATATATATATATATATATATATATATATATATATATATATATATATATATATAAATATAGTATGTCAGTAAGAATTACCTGTGTTGCATATTTACCATGTTTCATTTAGCCTGGTTACTGTTCTAAACTGTTTCTGTTATCTTTTGATATACATAGACAGACATGTGATAAAACTAAATTATGATTTACAAATAAACTACTAAATAATAAATTTACAGTTATACAGTTATATTTAATCGGCAGTCTATTTTTAATTAGAATCAATTGACAAGCGTTTTCCGCCTATGCCGCTGGTTTGAACTATTTTGCAAAGAGAAATGAACAGAAATTTTACTTTAAATCTGTTATGCTGGTACAGACACACACAAAAAGTTATCCTGAATCTGTGTCTGCTACAGAAGGTGGTTTTACAATGAATGCCATGTTTTTCATATTCTGTTCAAGTCTTGGTGTATAACACGAAATTAAGTGGAAAATAAGTGTTAAACATTGGTTGCGTGATAATAATAATAATTTTGCCATAATTATTTTTTTAAATGTCTTGTAAGGTAGACATTGCACACTTCGCATGCTCTTAAAAAAGCATGTCTCAGACAAAAGGTTACATACAAATGTTTTTGTTTTTGTAAATACCTTAAATCTTCCAGTACATTTTTTTATTGCTATATAAACCAACATATTATTTGTGAGAACAATGCGTGCATATGTCCATGCTCTAGATCGCCTCTTTTCTGCTTCGCTGCTGGTCCATCCCCACATTCAAAGCCATGGGCAATGAAGAAGAACAGGATGTAGGTGAGTTGTCTGGCTCACATTAGATGGTGTCTGCCTTGTCAGCAGATGATCATATCAAAGAAAAAAATCCCACTGCACTCAGATCTCTGGTAAAATGTTATTGCAAGATTTCTTGGGGACATTCGAGGCAGTAATTAAAATAACATGAATCAGTATCAACTATGTTTGACTCAAAGTAGGTTTCTGATGTTTGATGATCTTCCAGAAATTATTTGCTTATGTGCGGTGAGGTTCCTCTTAAGCCTTAACTCTTTCTGCTCCTTAAACTTAAATATTCTCTCAGCAAACCTGCTGTTTGACAAGGAATCATCGTCTGATCCTCTCTTAGATTTTGCAAAGCTCCAGTGCATCAACTAATCTACATCCAAAAGTAATATCATGGCAAACACTGTTTTCCATGTGTGTGGACTTACATGACATTAGGTCCGTGGAGTTATTCTAACTCGCTCATCACTTTAACAAAGACCTAAACCTCCCTGACATGTGATCAAAGCAAGTTTTCATCTTAAGATCCTTTTTTTTCTCTCTGTCTCTCAGAGATAAAAGGCATCGAACATCTTACACTTGTTGCTTAACAAAAAAAAGAAAAGGAAAGGAGAAAAAAGTGCTTGATGTGTGGCGGGCGGCTCTGACAGAGCAGTGAAAACCACCAATAGACATCTTCTTTGTTTGTTTAGTTCAATTCTTTCTTTCGTTCTTTCTTTCTTTCTTTTTTATTCGTTCTTTCTTCCTTTTCTTTGGTTGTCTTTTCTTCTTCTGCAGGTGACAGTATCATGAGTCAGCTCGGGCTTTCCAGCTTCTCCTCTGATCTCTCAGAAATCACCTCACAAGTCTTTTCCTGGCATCTGCAGAAAACACACACATATCCACAAAGACCGTATTTCACACAAGCACTTACCATCTCACCGTCTCCCTTCTCCTCAGCAACCACAGTTGTTGTATTTTTTTTTTTCTTTATTTCCTTGAAACCGCACCTGCTTACCCATCTAAAATGTGAAGACCACTGGAATCCCCCTCCCATGCAGTCTCAGTCTGAGCACGGAGGGTTCCTGCTAATGTCTCAGAGAGACGTGAGGCCGCTCTTTCACCTTTTCTCTTCTCAGTCAGAGTTTTTGCTGCTGGGGTTCAGGATCCATAGGCCACGGTTCATGCAAACTGTTACTTAGGTGTGACCTCATGCCCCCATGTGTATTCCAGAGTTTCACCTCAGTCCAAACCCTAGCTGAGAAATACTGAGGGTCTTGTTGATATGGCAGAGCAAACAACATGTTCTGGACCTGAATGTGCAGAACTTCAGTTTGAAGGCTTGGTAGGTTTTCTCTTGACAGTGTTTTCTAAGTACTTGCTAGGTATTAAGTTACATCTACTTTAATTAGACCTCCATTATTACTATTGAGATTGTTTGCACCATCCATGTAAAATATGTGATTTAGGAGTGCAAATTTCTTCATACAATATATGTACATGTACATTTGTGCAAAGTGTTTGCATTACTGAAGCAGCTGTGAACTCTATGAACTCTTGAGAGCTGCAGTTATAAGCCTGTGTGCATGTTCTTTGAAGTGTGGCTCAGTTTGGGATGCCTGTCTGCATAGATTTTTATTTTTACACCAGTTGAACAAATCTACTAAAGCTCAAGTACAGGACTTTTTTTTTAAATAAATACAGTACATGAACACATTGTTGGGCTTCAGGGAGGTTACGGACCGATATACTAAACAACCGGTGTGTTCTTTGTAGACTTTACGTAAATGTAACCCAACAATTTCTGTGTTCAAATCTTTTACAGGAATAAAATAACATAATACACCATTCGGGAAGGTATAGATTGCATTCTCTAAAAGTTATATAGCTCCATATTTCCATTTTTTTTATAAGATCAGGGTGATAAGATCCCTATAAGTCCATTGAACGTCTTTAACCCCTCACTATTTGTGAAGCTGGAAACAAGGGGTACTGTTGGGGCTTCAGGAACTTAAGGAAGGTGGCTTGATGATGATTCTGCATTAAACAAAAGGGTTTAACAGGTAAATGAAGGTCCTGCATCAGATAGCTGGGTAAGCAGATTGTTATCAGTCATTCACCAGCTTGTGTTGTTGCTAGTGGACACAGTGGCGATAGGACCGGAAAAGGACTGTGTCGCATCGGAAAGCAAAATCCTATACTATTTGCACACATTCAAGACCACACATCCGTAATTGACTGATTTTACAACAGTAGGAGGGTGTCCTTTAGTTATTATTAGCAGGTGTAAGTGTGTTTATGCGTACAGTTTTCTTTGTGTTTTGGTATTTTTCCAAACTACGGAAAATTTAATTAGATTGATTATGACGGGAAGAAACTTTTTATTCACTCATTAAAGCCATGGAAACTTTCAATAATTAAGACATGTACAAGACTACTTTTCTATCAGCACTGGAAAAGCATAATAAATAAATGAGTGATTTGATGGCTTGTCAGTAAGATATAAAATCACCAAGCAAGACCTTTTAGATCTGATCTTATTAAATTGTATTGTATTGTATTTTATTGTATTGTATAGTATTGTATTGTATTGTATTGTATTGTATTGTATTGTATTGTATTGTATTGTATTGTATAGTATTGTATTGTATTGTATTGTATCGTATTGTATTGTATTGTATGTATGTTGCATCCTACATAGGTGACTTCCCAAAATACAAAAAAAATCTTAATGTGTCAAACTCTGGAATATTTTATTACATAAAATAATTAGCTCTTTAACCAGCTGCTGGTAAAAAATTGGTATTTTATATTCAATAGTAACTGGTTATTTTGGTCACTCCACATTCTAAAGAATGTAAATAATGTCAGGAGAACTGTACAATCCGTTTTCTCCTTTACAGTTTAAAATAAATTCGTCGGAATGATTCTAGATTTAGGAAAAAACAAAATAGAGATGAATCACATCCCCGTTGGAGTAGATATTTCAGTTGGTTTGAGAAAAAAACTAACAATTTTTTAAAATCATTCAGGTCCTGTAGCCAGAGTTAAGCTATTCAAATTTACTAGAGACCAGCAGATGTTTTATCTGATTTATAATCAGTAAAAAATTTGTTACAGAGACATAAACCTTCTCTCTTAGCCTGTAACAAGCCCTTTGTAAATTAAATAATTGTATTATATATATATATATATATATATATACATATAATGAGGCTATTAATAAGACATAATTAATACTATTATTAATGTCTATTAACTGTGTGATTGCTCAAACTGCCAAATTAAATCAACCGTTGTTCTAATTTTTTTTAGAGCATCCCTCCTCTTAATTAGGGATTGCTCGTCCGTCGTCATTAGAGAGAATGACATACAGAATAGAGTTGTCAGTCTAGATTAGACTGACGCCTGGCTGCAAGGGTCAGTGGGTTTGCAATGCATGTGGAGGATGTGAGGCAAGAGCAGGAAAACTGGGGTGCAGAGTTTGGAAAATGATCCCATCCAAGAATCCATTTAGAGTAAAGTTTATTTCAGGCACCTATGAAAATAGTTCAAACAAAAGCCCTATAACCTACTTTTAATCATCTCTAAAGGTCAGTTTTCCTATGTGTCATATACCACCCCCTCTGTAAAGACTTCATTTATCCAAATTTATCTCCATTACCTGGATTTTGCAAACAAATGAGTCCACGCTGAGGCTTTTAGGCAGACAATCTGTGCACTTTTCATGATGCTTTCAAGGTTAAGGCTGCATCTCAACAGAATAAGCAGATTTGCATACGTCTCCCGATAGGCCTGTGCAAACATCATGTTGTTGTCAAGCCCCAAATGACTATCCTGTGTCAATAAGCCATAGCTGTTTCCCAGAGATGCCTTTGTCTTTCAGAAAATCGTGTGAATGAAAACAGGTCTATAAAAGGGTCTTTAAGATAGTAAAATCAGCACATCTTCCAGTTTATCCAATGTGAATAATCTTTTTTAATGTATATCTACAATATTTTAAGACAATATTCCTATAAACTCTAAAGCTCGTTTTGAGTATTTAGCATAGCACCTTTTTTTAATAAAAATAAATTCTAAATTTCTAGTAGAGACATAGAAAGAAAATTCCGACCATATGTTGGTAACATCCAAGTAATCTACACAGTTAAAATAAACAACCAGATGCCCCTTGCAAAATCTATCTTATAGCAGGCAAAAAAGATTAGCAGAAGGGTTTTACTAGAGCCAGCGACTAAAGAAAAAGATTTTTTTTTTCTAGGATATCATAACTGATGACCTAATATAATTTACTAACAGAAAACTGTCTTTAATTCTGAAGAATAATTTTTCTTAAATAAACTACACCCGACCAATGCAAGTTACCCATCTCTTCATATGCGAAACTATCTGAAGCTGTCGTAGCTAACACATCCCTTTCTTCTGAGCATTTAATCAATTTAATAATTATTAATGTGCGGTTCACATTTATTGACTTTAAAATTAATTGTAATTTATTTTATTTTTTGATATGTGTGGAATTAATTGTGTTGTTACTGACATATTGTGGATATTATCTGTCAGTTTTAGCTTTACAGGAAAAAAAAGAAGAAAGAAAAGAAAGATTTTATCTATCAACAACACAGCAGAAAAAAAAATTGTTCTTTCAATTCTTGAAAGCAGCTCTGTGTGCTTGAAAGGGTCTGGCTTAAATATCCTGGCAAGACTAACAGCTGCCACCGAGCCATTCGGGCAGGCCCCCACTTTGCACCCAAAACTCTGTCTGCTGCTGCGGTCTCCATCCTGACGTCCAGCCCTTCAGGTACTGGTGTCTTATACTTGTTGTCTTATCTGTTTTAGCCTCTGATCATGTTTTCATGTAAAAAATGTTGTTTCTTTCCTTTTGTTTTCAGATGACCATGCAAGGAGAAAAACTGGGCTCAGGAGGTAGGACAATGAAGGAAGAGTGGCCCCCATCCATTCAGTGCAAGGCCACCGACTGGCCCACACACACCCTTTAATCTGCGCTGTTCCACCCTGAGGGCCTGAGGCCGGGACAGCTGCTGCTAATGGAGCCAGAGAGCCAGCTGTCCCCGCAAACACTCACCCCTCCACTCATTCACCGAGAACAATGGAGCCAGGACAGTGCCGTGTGTGTTTGTGTGTCTGGCTCATGATCTTGGAGTGTGCCATGAATATCAGGGGGAGGAGGGTGGTGTCACAGTCTGTAAAGTGTTTTTATGTTCGCCTTTTATGTCCCAGCAACAGTTGGCAGCACGTGTGTCGACGTTATGCCTTTCCCATTTATTGTCCATGAAAAAAAGGGTTTGGGGTGATTGGGGGCAAACCCAGTGACACACTTATAGAAATAAAAACTCACTCATGTATTCACCCAAACAAAAGTAAAGGTGCAAAAAACGTTTTCTTTTTTTTTTTACTTCAAAGCAGAAACAGATGTAAACAATGTTTGCACCGATCAGTTGTGTAATTTCATCATCTTGCAACATCTGCCAGAGATGGATAGGTTTCCCCCTAAAAAAAACAGCCGGATTTGTTCTCTAGTAAATGCACCCTGCAATATGTCGTAACAGCTCCAAAGTTAGGATCATTGGCTAAGGGAATTAAGATGTTGCACGTTTAACCATAAAGCAAGCATTCCTTACCTCTACATTGGTGGTTTTAAATTCAGCTTCTGATTGGTTTAACTCTATCTCCAACTGATTTGCACCTCTGTCTCTCTGTGCCATGGGACTCTGAGCCCTATATTGGCTGAGACGCTGACTGGTTTCACATTCTGCCTCGCCTGATTGGTTTAGAATCAGCCCAGTGTTTGCGCTGATTTGCTCTCAGATGTGCATCCCTCTCAGGTCTCTGCACGCCACAGCTGCTTGGGAGACAATACATAAGCAAGCTTGTGAATATTTGTGGACAAATTCACTCAAGTGGATGAATGAGAATGGTTATGAGTTTAGTTTGGAACCAGAGGGGTGGCATATGGCTAATGACACACAGGCACACACACCTGACGACTGCCTCACACCTGCTGCACTATGTATAGTTGAGTAAGATCCGGATCAAAAGGGAGAAACAAGCCCTCGGGGGACCTGTGCGTGCGTACATTTCTGTGGGTTTGCATGTGTCTGTTTGAGGAGACATTCACTGCTTCTGAATCTGTTTCAACAAAGATGACTGAATTTGAATGAGAGGCTTAGCACAGTGGGTGGGGAGGGGTGGCGGGGGAGTTTGGAGAGACAACAACTTGTATTGCATTGAATACTCTGTACTACAAAATGAAAATGGACACACACAAAAAAAGAGTTTGACACAACTTGCAGCCTCAAAATGACACAAGAATGTTAGCATGAAAGAGGGATGTACAACTCCAAATATGAACATGGAAGTGTATCAATAACTATGTTTAAATCAGATTTTTCGTGGACACCGAAAGACGCCCAACTGTTTAATTATGTGTCTCACACACAATGGCCACGTATTCTGTCTTCACAAGTTCCTGAATCAGACGTCACTGAGTTGCCTTTCTCTGCTCTTTGTGAATAACGCTTGCCTGAACTCTGACCTCCCATGCGCCAAACATCTGCATAACATCGCTGTTGATGTAGTCGTGTGCACAATGGACGTGTTCATTTGCACAAACAGCCAAAAACAATCAGAGAAACAGACACAAACCCTACTGTGTGTGTTTATGCTCTGTGACTTACTGTCTAGTCTAGTTGCAGAGCTCAAAAACATTCCTGCCACTAGAGCTTTTTTAGAGGTTTTTAAATTAGCCACCGATGCAATCAGTTCAAAATTACACTGTTTATACACTGTTTATATATTGTGCATTGTATTTATCACCCTTTACCCCTAAGTGAAACACAATGTAAGGAAATCCCTATCAGAGGTTACCAACCTGAAGTTGGTAACCTCCAGATTGTCACTGGCCTTGCAGGGGAGGCAGCAAGTGAAAGAATGTGTTCTGGTTGA
Source organism: Orestias chungarensis (assembly GCA_032876305.1). NCBI lineage: Eukaryota > Metazoa > Chordata > Actinopteri > Cyprinodontiformes > Cyprinodontidae > Orestias > Orestias chungarensis. The sequence goes on along the minus strand of JAVLVB010000702.1, from coordinate 1,425,814 downwards.
CTGCAACATGGAAAATGCTATATGTGAAGAAAACTACCACAAAACGTGGTGAGAACTCTTGCTGAATGATGATGGGACCATTTTGCATTGGATTCCTTTTTTAATCATCAGCTAAATGAAAGAAGTAAAGAAAATGAAGTAAGAGGTAAGAAATGCAGAGTATAACTCTTCCGTATTTTAAACAGCAAATAGTAATAACCACCTTTTCCTATTATTGCACAACTATATGCGCCACTTTCTTTTAATTTTATTTATAATTACTCCGCTTGTTTGCTTAAAATAATTAATAACTTCATATTCCCTTTGCTTTTTTTTTTTTAAATAAAACAATAAAAACCCTCAATAAAAATAAAAGTGCTCATGCACACGAATAAGGTGTGAATACTTTTAGCGAGGCACTGTGTTTGCAGCTGAGTATAGAATGGAGGAGTCGATCCCTCACTCTGTGCTCTTTCCTTGGTCTGATTTACCTGCCTGAAAACACAACGAGTATAAGAAACTATGAACTTTGATTTAGAAAAAAAATGCTTGCTTGGTTTAATTAATAGAAAAAAATCTGTGTTGTTGCTATTTTAAATCTTTTTTAGACCTTTTTCCTGCGGTACCAGCTCAGCAGATCAAATTCAATTTAATTGCTCCCTGCCTGTCAGGTGCACTTCAATTTTCTAAACTGGCTTTACTTAAGACATCACCCAGAAGGCTCTTAGTGAAACTACAGACAAGGATTTTATTTATTTTTTTTGCTTTTGGGTAAATTAACTCTCATTGAGTCAATCTCTGCATACTGTATTATGGATAGGCAAATGTGTTTGCCCTCACGTGCTTTGAAGCATTACCTTTAAATTTAAAATAAAAGCTGGTACTAAGTAGATTATTAAAGGCACACTGAGCTGCAGAGCCGATGGATTTAGGACAAAAGAAACTGACAAAGGGGTTCTGTTTTCGGAGGGGGAAATGGATGGTAAAAGGCACACTTGCTTAAAGATGCATATGCTCAGACGTGAAGTAATACACTACTGAGTTTCTATTGTTTACTTGACGCAGCTGCATCCTGTGTAGCAGGTTACACATGGCTCTGACTGATGATCATACATATGCAGACAAAGACAGCATGCCAAAAACACAACACTGCCTTTGTCATTCCAACAGGACAAATGGGACTGCTTACTGTACAGCAAAGACTTTACAAGTCTTTTATAAATGAAAACAGTTTAAATGTATATATCTATTTTTGATTTAACCGTAAAAACGATATGCATTAGAAATGCTGTTTTTTTTTAAATTTCTCTTCACATTGTATGTTTTGTATTTTGGGTATGTGGTCATGCATGTGAGGTCGCAGTGTTTACTGAACAGGCAGACAGCAGCAGCCACCACGGTAATAAAGTTAGTGTTAACAGGAAGAGGAAAAAGGTCCTGATAGTAAATGAGCTTAAAACAGGTGCCAGACTCGGCAATGTACCTCTGTCAAAACAATAGCAGCTGCGCGACACACTATATGCACACTTCTGCTTCTGCATAAACAACCAGAAAACAAACATAGCGAAGCCAATGACAAGAGGAAAATCATAAAGCAACATCAAGAAGATAAACATGCACCGATCCGATCGCAGTAGTTAAACTGGGGGGTTTTAATTGGCTTACAGTTGAGTTTGGTTGATCCTAATGTTATTGCTTTAGCCCTGATGTTTTTTTGTTGTGTTTTTTTCTTACTTGAGTGAGCTGATTAAAAAAAATCCCAACGTGTCAACATGCTGCCAGATAGGATGAGATAGCTTGATTAATTCACATACACAAAGGCACATGCCTTAATCCTTGCCCCACTATTGGCTGCCGCGGGTTCCCTGTTTCCAAAGCAACATGGGAATGCAGCTCGATTGGCGCCACCCCTTTCAGGAAGGAAGCGGTTGTAAACAAACCCCACATGCGCCTGGCTGCACTATGTGCTCCATCTGACTGTGAGGTAAACAGGCCATGACTCTGTGAGAGAGGAAGAGGGCAGAGGCTGACTTTTCTTTTAGTGTTGGTTTTCTTTTTTTCTTGACTTTCAGGACTTTGGCCATTTTTGCAGTTGTTTGCATCATCGACATGAGACAAAAAAAAAAAAAAACAAGACACAAAAATGTATATTGTTGAAATGTACAAATCCATTGGACAGAGATCTTATTCAGCCAGTTTTCACTTGCTCTGCCCTGATCTTCTGTTTAAATCTGAATTTTGTTCCTGTTCAATAAATACACCAAAGCTAAGGACTCCCACCAATTCATGCATTGATATATTCTCTCAATATAAATCAGATCCGAATCAGAAACAAACTTTATTCTTTTTTATTCTTTTTTTGTTTTTTGCATTTAATTTCTCCCCCTATCAAACACTCTGCGGCACATTTTTTATTTATCAGTCTCTTATATCAGTGTTTTTCAACCTTTTTTGAGCCAAGGTACATTGTTTTCATTGAAAGAATTACGAGGCACACTACCAACCAAAAATTTAAACAAATGATTCTCTATAGTCGCTTATATTAAATTTATTATAATTCTTATCAAACTGTCTTTAATATGAATCAAATAAACATGTATTTTTTTATCATATTTGATATATCTTATTTCAAATTGCACTTAACATGTCCACTTCAAAAATACTCAACAATTATCCAATTTCACCAAGATAATTTCCACGGCACACTGGTTGAAAAACGCTGTCTTATATGTTAGGTCAAATGGGGGGAAAAAATCTCTCATAATCGGAAAGGGGCAAGTCA
>JAVLVB010000702.1:1401205-1412992 GCA_032876305.1 Orestias chungarensis | reverse complement strand
GTGTGTGTGTGTGTGTGTGTGTGTGTGTGTGTGTGTGTGTGTGTGTGTGTGTGTGTGCACTTTTTTGGAGTGTTCAGGTGTAAACATAGAGCTATAGGTTTATGCTTGCACACACATTTGTGCTCGTACACATTCATATTGCAGGTTAAAATGACCAGCAGCTGGAGGCTGAAGAACCTTGCCAAGAAAATCAAAATGATTTCCTTTACCAGCCACGATGGCTTTGATGTGGGCTGGTACTTACTGTCAGCTTCAGGTCTGACGTGACCACAACAAACCCCCAACCTACCTGACCTCCATTCTTTTGCCACTGTTCAAGGCATGCAGGCACTTGTGTGCAGTTGTAGCATATAACGACTTAAACGTCTAAATCCGCTGTGTTTTTAACTACACTTTATTTTAAGTTGCAGTAAGAACATTTTGATATGCAAAGCTTAGCTTGTCTTATCTCTTCATAATTTTGTCATTTTTGTCTTTTTACTATGATTGTATATGCCAAAGAAGTCAAATTAGCCAGTGGACCCATAAGAACTACGCCGGTGCTGTAAAGATCAGACCCTCAGGTGGGAACATTAGTGGGAAAACAATTTGCTCCCTTCAAAATTAAAGCTTTTATGCAAAAGAGACAAAAATCCATCAATAAGAGGTTTGAGGTTTCGCCATAAGTCATGTGACGGGTACAGCAAACATATGAAAAAAGTTGCTCTTTTCAGGTGGAATTAGTTAGAGACTCGTCATGTTGGAAATGTAATCCCAACAGCAAAACATGGTGGTGGCATTATTATGTTGTGGGCTTCCTCTCTTCAACTAGGTCGAGGTAGGTGGGTAACGCTTAACTCTGTGCTAACCTGAAGACAACCCGTTAAAGGTTTCAAAATATTTGATATTGCAGCAGAAGTTCACGGGGAAACAGGTCGGCAAACCTAAACATGGTCTAGTTTAGCGAACTCTAATGTATTTGAACAGTCTAGTCAAAGTCCAGACCTCAATATAACCAAAAAAATATCAGATGTAAAAATTGGTTTTCATGGAAACAGATGTATATTCAACTTGAGCTCAGATAAGCATTATTTGAATTCTCTACATGTGCAAAGCTGGTAGATATATATTGCAAGGCACTGTAAGTGTGTACGAACATGCACACATGTTCAGATATTCTGGCTGATTTGCATATTTCTTCATTCACTGTCTTTGTAAGTCATTTAATCATTTGATGTTCCTTTTCCTGCCACCCACGGTCGACTCCTTCAGTCAAACAGTGCAGCAACCAGTCATGCAGCGCTTCCTGACTTTTGCATCTCTGCAGCGCAGTGCAGGGTTCCCACGCTATGCAGCAACTTAGTTGAGCTTCAGATAACATCGAGCTGCCTTGAGTGTGAAGACGCTTAAAACGTAAAGAACTGAAACTTCAGAGAAAGAGGAAGAGTTTGATTTCAAATGTTTATTCAGAAAACCTTTAAAAGATGTACAATTCAAAGAGACATTGCATTGTTATTTACGCATATTTGAAAGCAAATACAGATGGTCCGTGAATGTCTTGTGTAGACAAGATGCTGCTAAAAAAACAAAATCAGGATATGCAAGCAGAGCATCTGCTTTTCCCAAGAACTTCCTGATTATAATAAAAGCTCCATTCAACAGGAAAGGTCCACTGTAGACTCTTTTGGAACCATCATCTTCAAAACCAGGATCTGAGTCACTTCTGTGTGGTCGGATTCAGTCCAACTTCCACACTTTTCGCAAGCCCACTGTGTCTCTTTCTCTGCCACCCAGCTCCTCGCACGGGTGTCTTACCCGGGGGACGGCACCAGGTTCACGCTTAATGTATTATCCAAGCAACGTTCAGCACCTTCTCCTCAGTGTCCCACGTGACCCGGTCAACCCCTGACCTCTTGACACCAGCCATCCACCGGGGGATCCCGACCCACCCAACATGCTGACCCAGAATGCTCTGGATTGGGGTGCTGCCGCAGCCTCTTAATCCAAACAAGTAAAGCTGAAAAAGGCTCGACTCCCTCAACTTTTCTGTCGTTTCATCATCATCTTCATCTTCACTGAGAATTGTCTCTTCAGCGCTCCGGCAGTGTGATGGTTGGCACCCAGTCGTATGCGCTGCGGCTCTCCTCGCAGAACAGGCTCAGCTTGTCCAGAGCAGGATCTTTCCACGGGCTTGCACTTGGGCTCTGGAATAAAGAACACAAATACATTTAGAGTCGAGAACAGAGTTTGCATATAGAAAAAAAAAAAAAAAAAAGTAAACCACAAAAGAAAAGAAAGCGTGCATGCGTGATGAGGCAGCTCCAGAGGGAAACGCACCGTGACGAGGATGCAGTGCGCGTCCTTGGCGTCGCCGCTCTCCTCTGCGCCCACCAGGTCTGCCAGACCGTCGATGTCGTTGACGCGCACGACGTTGATGTCGTTGTCGAAGCAGAAGGCCTGGATGAGGGTGAAGTGGATCTGCAGCGCGATGTCGCACTCGTACTCCTCATCCGTGGCCAGGACGCAGAACGCCACGCTGTCCGGGTCGCTAAAGAAGAAGAAGAAGAGGTGATTAATTGCACGTCCTTTTCACGCCTTAGTATTATTAAAATTTTTTATTTTTTTTTTGCTTAAAACTTTTGCATTAACAGATGCATTTCAGACAGATTTGGACACTCACACATTCATGACTTTGGCAGACTCGTACACTCCGACCGTGAGGTAGTCGTGCGCCTTGGCGGCGGCCAGCAGCTCCTCCAGGGCTGTGCCTGCACTCTGCACCCTTCAACAACAACAGGAAAAAAAAAAAAGAAAGAAATAAAACATTAGAACTTTCTGTTCGGTTTCCAATTAAGCACCAACTCCAATCAAGTGGCTTACACCACGCCCTGGCGTCAGGTCAAATGTGTGTTTACCTGTCAGCGTGTTCCATTGTGTTCTCCTGTCCGTAGCTTTCTTCCAGAGTCATAGTTAGAATAGATCCCAAAGCGCGATGAAGCGTCTCAGTGATGCTGCTGTGCTCGCTGTGGTGCCTGTCGTGTTGTTCTGTGCTCGGAAACAGGCTGTGGGTGTCTTTATAGGCGCGCCGGCGTAGTTTCTCGGCAATGGGCGGTTCTTCTCTCCCCCTCGCGTTCTCCTCCCTCTGATCTGTCTTTCTGTCCAACGATGTTTCAGAGCAGCAGGGGTGAAGCGAGGGTAAGGCAAGCCAAAGTCCCCGGGCCAGTTTAGGGCTGGAGCTGTTGATTACAACCCCACGTGGGCTACATTTCAAGAAATCCCCCCCCCCCCCTCCTCCTCCCATAGTCGACTCCTTCCACACCTTGGCTTGTCAACATCCAACATCACCAGAATGTACAAAAACTAAAAGTCCTGTTTACAGTGGACTGATACATAACAAAGCTGCAGTCATGTGAGTTCAGTTTGGACAAAATGTCAATAGTGGTTCAGACATAAGTCAAACATGTTCAATATAGTGCTATCTACTAATTTTAATAGAGTTATTTTGTTTAATGTTGCCCAGCAGCTTTTGTTTTTCTATGACCTGTATGACTCTAGGGGGCACAACAGAGGATGTTTGACATGACTTGCAACATACATGAAAGGCTCTACAGGGACTGGTCGTTGGGTTCGATTCCACCTTGGGGTCTTTGTGCAAGAAGTTTGTGCATGCGTGGGGTTCTTTCCGGGTACTCCGGCTTCCTACCGCAGTCCAAAAACATGACTGTTCGGTTAATTGGGTTCTCGAAATTTTTCCTTAGGTGCGGGTGGTTGGTTTGTCCTGTCTGTGTCTGTGTTGCCTTACGATAGACTGGCGACCAGTGCAGGGTTCAACACCCCCGCGTCTCGCCCGAACTGGAGAGTGGAGGAGAAAGTCAGTATGAGGCTCTGCCATGCAGAGTCGCATTTCAGTTCATTAAAATTTTACTGTCAGTAGTCCCTTAAAAGTTGGGCTGTCTATTGATCAAAAGTCGAGTCATTATCAAGTAAATTTATAGTAAAATAGGGACTAGCAGACCCTTACAACCCCCCAAAAATAAAAAGATTGGAAAATGGATGGATTGGAAATGAATTATGGGTCACCAACTAGGGTTATGAAACGGTGGGGGTGCAATAAGAACTCCAAACCAGTTTTCTTTCCATTTTATTCTCCAAATAATTTAACTTTGATGATGTATATTAACATGTGCTTACATATGCTTTGGCTCTGATCCTCATTCATATTACTTGAGTAACATTTTTTAGATTATATCTCCAGACAACAAGTCTTTAGTTACCCATGGTAGTTGTATGGTAGCTGCACTTATATAACCTCATTAGATTATAGTAGATAATTATTAAATTTTAGCAAATTCAACAATGTGGGGCAGGAAATTGACAAAAGCTACAAATTCATGAAACGTGCACCTGTACGAACATTCAGCTGCTTTAATGTTTTTAAGGAACCCGTAACTTCTTATCAAATCTCATTTCCATCAACCTTTAGCATAGCATAGATCATAGATCAATGATTGAAAGTACAACAAACACTGTACCAAAAAGGTGTTGATTTTCACAAAAGGCATTTACTATAGAATTTGCCAGGTTAACAGGTCACAGAAAGAAATTTAGTGGCTATAGGTATAAGGTGCCTTCTTTAAAATGTATTTTAAAGAATTCTAAGCAGTGTGTTCGTTAAATTAGGAAAATCATTGTCATTTAAAAAAAATATTTATATATGTTGTCACAGGTGGATTGCAGTGAGGGACCACAGTAGATAAATACATATCTTCCATGATAAACATTGGCAGAGTATTTTAGTCTAAGTACTTTCCCAGCATGGGGAATCACTGTACAGGTTTAATATAGCAAACTTTCCCAGGCTCCCTCCCTTTGCCCTTAATAAACAGCTTTCCATCCTGTTACTCAACCTGCTGCACTGTTTATAGTCAGGCGACAAAACCCTCCCCGCGAGAGAAATGTCCAAGCCTGTCCTGACCCTAATAATGAGGCGAGACTTCTTGAAGTCTCTAAAAGGATAACACTCTGAGAACTTCTGGGTGGTTCCTTTAACCCACATGCAGTCTGTACACAGGTTGGATTGGTTCAACCGAATATTGGGTCAAAGCGGTCATGGAGTCTCTTGGTTTAGAGATTTTGGGCTACGACAGGTGTTGCGAATGAAAGCTTGTAACAATATAGTTCTGGCTTTTTTGTGTCAAAAGCACATGACGGACTAAATTGGTCTGTAGATGCATGGCTATTTGTCCTGGGTTAGATTCCTAGCTGGGACGCCCCGTGCATGTTTAGGGTTTATCTACAAAGCTAACTACTCCAAATTGGAATGTTAACGTGCGTGCTGGTGTATCATAGTGTTGCCCCGTGATGAATTACGATCTTTTCTGCAACACATTCTTTCCTAAGGAAGAATAGAAAATTGTACTCAAAATTTTTACCATTGCAATTCTCCAAAGCTGAGGCCAACAAAAGCAACCTTTTGACGCGGGCACATGCCATTGACGGGGGCACATGCCACTTAATGTTCACACTTTCTAAGGAGATGTGGGGTAAGATGGTTGGGAGGAGGGGGGTAAGTACAGCTGCCTGGCTCGACGCGTGTCGAGGAGACTTAAATCCCTTATCCACTCCACCTGCCCCTTGTCTTTCTCTCTTACAAAAGCGTGGAAGTGTTGCTTTTCTGCACCCTTTGTGAGCAGACCCCCCAGATGTGCCCTTCTCCCCCCCCCCCCCCCCACAAAAAAAATGCCTCGTGCCAGGGCCGGAGGCCTTTTCGGGGCCCTTTATCTTATCAGTGGTTCAGCATATCCTTCTTTTGAAGTTTGTGTTTCTGTCGAAACCTTAAATTGTGCCCCAATGCAAAATGAGCAATCATTTTAAAGTAAAAGTGAGTGACTCAAACTTATATATATATATATATATATATATATATATATATGTGTGTGTGTGTGTGTGTGTGTGTGTGTGTGTGTGTAACTATATATGTATACATTTCAACCCCCTAATCTTCATGCAATCGGCATTAAGTAGAGTTACAGGAATAATACTCTTCCAGAACTTTTTTTTTCTTTTGCGTTTCAAATAAAATGAGTCAAGAATGTCCTTTGACGTTCATTTTAATGCAAATCAGCTTGCCTACATGATAACTGGATGACTTATCGCCTGAATCTCACTGCACAGAAACGCTTCCCCAGCTCTCTGGTCTGAACCACCAGACAATATCTCCCTCTGCTGGTCAAACCGGGAAGTGAACTTTCACCCACTAGCGATGACAAGCCTGAACACGTTTGTTGCAGCTCACGACTCCTGATTCCAGCCTCACACTTGTGACTCTCCTTCCATCCGGTGTTGATAATAAATGTGAGCAACCCAATTCCCCCCCTGCTCCCAAAGATAACAAAATAAAAACAGAAAACTGAGCCTTTAAAGTATATAAAATAAACAATTGCTTAGGTGCTTCTATCCAAGCCACCTTTATTTATAGGCATACTCAAAACGGAACTGACCGAACTCACCCACACAGACAACAAAAATGTAAGACGGATTTTCCCCTAAACTGTTAATTTGTTACAGAAACCAAGAATCTTTAACTGTAATGTTTTACACTGATCTTTGGAATTTGGGCAATCTTGATTTTTGTTTGTGTTTCTTCTGTTTTTTTAAACTTTTGTTATCTTTAGTGTTCACATGGATTCCTCCAAACAGTGTTTACACACCTTTATAGTATTTACACTTCAGCTGGGTCACTAGTCTATCTATCTATCTAAAATTATTAATATCTACAAATGGAAATACACAGGGAAGTCTGGATCTCTGTGTGGGAACTTGTGCGATTATTAGTTCAATAATGGTGTCAATAAACAGCAGTATTTAAGGCCATCATACATTTCTGAATATAAAAATCCTTTTGAAAAAACAACAGTTTATAATTTAGTTTATTTGCCTGTCATGTTAGAAAATGGTTCCACACAACTAATATGAAAGATATAAAAAAGCCCTTTCTAATAGTTGTGTAGGTGCGATTCAATAAAAAAAGCTTTTTGTTATTTATTAAAAAAAAGTTTATTATGATAGATATTCAGACATTGAGTTTGTATGTACACAAAAAATAAACAATAATATTTGCATTTAATTCATGGACAGTCAAATGTCAGTGCACTTGTTTGGACATGACAAACATTTAAAGTGTCTGCGCATGTGAAGTACATCAAAGTTTTTCCAGTAAAATTTAGATTCCTCTCATCACTGACGGCAACAAAAAAAAACAAAAAAAAACTAAACAACAAAGTTTCGACAGATCATTACATCTTTGAGCATACTTTACTGCAAATAGTTCACTGAGCAAATACGTATTAATTCCCCGCATTTAAAGAAAGACAGTTGACAAGCTGGTAAAACATTTTACTGCAAGACTGTTTTATCAACAATTATAAACCAAGGGTTTCTTTTCTATACTTACTCTTGATTTACTGTACAAAAAATAACAAAAAAAAAAAACATAAGAACTTTAAAAATTATAAAAGCGCATGGACACCCTTGGTACAAGGGAAATACTAACACACTTTACTAGTCTTCTAAATAGCCAAATGTCCTGCAATGGCTTCTGCGATACATACTGTGGTCAAACAACCACTTTGTTCAAGCTTCATGAGAATCAAGCAGCATTTTTTCGATAATGCAATCAACGATGGAGGCGCTGGACTTTATTTAATGGTGATTTAGCTAGCTTCTGAATGAGCGGGTCAAAATCTTCTAGTCTACTCTAAATCTTGTATTAAAAGAAAACTGTTCCCCAGTTTTGCAAATTTAGACACTACTTTTGGTCACATTATTGTAAAACGAGTTAAAAAATTAAAAATAAAATCAACAAAAACGGGCTTCTACATCAGTAGCATTTCACTGGCAGTAGACCAACAGATTTGTGTTATGGATTCACTGACCTTTCTTTTATTATAAAAACAGTAGTTTTTACTGGGAAAGTCTCTTCTGTTCTTTGAGGGAATTACAATAACATTGCAAAAAGCTTCAGTACATGTTAAAGCCATGAGAGTCCCACCAGATAATAGTATTTCTACCTGCATCCCTATTTAAAAAATGTCTCTCTCTGTTGGTTCTATGATTAAAACTGCTCCTACATCTCGTCAGAGCGGTGCTGCTGTAAAATGACGGACGGTGGGTTTCGGTCAATCCAGTTCTCCTTAGAACCTTGGACATCGTATGCCACGGGATTCGCCACCACAGGGTCCATGGGCCCTTCCTTTAAGGGACCCACGCCGCCAGGCGATCCCGGCTTCATCTCTGCCGGCTGAGCTGGACTTGGGAAGTCCGCCGAGGAGTTGCTGTTGACGCTCGTCTCGGAGTCAGATTGTTCCACCCTCTGGTAGTCGGGGGTGTGGTTGTTCTGACCGCCTGAAAAGATGGCTTTGGTGTTCTCCACCATCTCTGAAACCAGGACAACTGGATCCTCCTCCATCTCCACGTAAATCATAGGATCTGTGTTTTCTGATGGCACTGAGCGCAAGGTCCGAGAAATGACTGCAACAATGAGCAAGGAATGGTTTTTAAAGACGAGTCCCACCAGTGAGAGACAATTCTAATTTGGTTGCACAATAGAGGTAACACATTTGCTGCGGACTTGATAAAGCTGCGAGCAACTCACCAGATGAAGGTGTGTAGGACTCCTTCAGGTCACCGTTTCCACCAAATGGATTAACTGACGGAAAGATGATGAGACAGAAAGAGAGCAGGAATACCTAAACGAGGAAGAGCCAAACAAAGTGAGTAAAAACAGCAAGATGTTAAAGAGATAAGAATAAAAGATTTTTAAAAAAGGAAAGTTGAATGCTTTAGCAAATAAATGTACCATAACACAAGTGCTGGTTGTGCTGGCTTTCAAAGTAGACATCTTTACTATAGCCTGCAGTTTCCTCAGTTGCTCAACGAGGGACCTATAAGAAGCAAGAGGGACACATTTAGAGTAATGAACTTTGTTTTCAAAACTTAACAAAAAGGTTAAATGTCACAGATTTCTTACATGTTCTGTTTTTGAAGCAGCTGGACTTTTTTCTGAAGTTCCAGGTTGTGTGCAGTGCAGACAGCAACCCTATGGAGGAGTGTCCTTTAATTAATTAAGTCCCATTATGTCTGGACTAACTGTGCGGATAAAAGTTCTCCTATTAGATGTGACTTTAATATACGATTAATACTGGAAGCTGTGCCAAAAGGTTATTGATGATTCAATTATAAGAGAATAAATTACAAATTAACACTTGAAGTAACTTAATGCAAATTAAACATTTGACATTTCTTTTTAACTTAAATGCTAAAAAGATACATGTATTGACAAGACTAAGGAACTAAAACAGATTTGTTTTTACTATCCACTGTTAAATAAAGCCTAAAAAACATACAGCATCTACTACAAGCAAGAATTTTCCCAGTGTTATTTAAATTAAAGTAGAAAAACCTACATGTTGTAAAACACAGAAAATGTTTATGTAATTCAGGTATCAAGACCATTTGACGGCGGAAATTTACATTGCTGGTAAAGGCAATGGGTCCAGAAACTATTCTCCTTTCTGCAGTGCATAGTGAAGAAGCCTGCTTTCTGTCTTCAGAATACCTTGAGCATCCAACACATTTCTCATCTTTAACAGGCAAGAATTAACACATATCAGTACCTTTGTTTGTTAAGTGATCACATGCAGTTAAGCCCCAACTACTCATATCCCAGTAAAATTTTGATTTAAAAGTAGCATTTTCATTTAAAGGTAAATATTTTGGTGTGAGGACACGAAAACGTTGATTTCTTGTTATAGAAAGAACACCTTTTTTTAAACTCTGTCTCATCTTTCGGAATAATCATTTTCCAATCGAAACAAACTTCCAAACTGAATCAAAGATTTCCAGCTAATTCTGCAAGAGGTTTGAATAAATTTGGATTTACCCGTATGCTGGGATATGAGAACCGTTTGCTGAACGGAGACACATTCCATCTTGAATTGACACATTTTTATTTGTACTACCGGATAAGATCTTTTCAGCCATTTTAATCTGATGTATTTATTTTATTGAAAAGAATTTCATTAGCAGAAGTGTTTGTCGAACAGCTTAAGGCAAAAAGCCTAAATTTTAACATTTTAGGCAGTTCTGCAAATTATAAGCAGACCTTAAAATTGTCAGATGATAAAAAGACAGGAACCATTCTAAAGATTAGTTGAAGGCAGGTGCTGGCATGGGACTTAATTTATGTAGGGTCTTTTTAATTTACCGTGCATATTATGCAGAAATTAAAACAAATGAATTTGCACAGCGAAAACTCGTTTTTTTTCTTGGACCCCCTGGATTTATCGCACCAACTATGATTTAACAATGTAATATTTTTCCACCAATATGTTCAAATGTCTTTGTACCTCACCTGTTTTCCAGTCCATCAACATACACCTTCTTCTTCTTGCGGCTCTCCTGAGCAGACTGCTTGTTGCGAATCTTCCTCCTGATCCTCTTCAAGGTCCTCTCCTCTGCCTGTTAACCAAAGTAAAGGAGGCTTTCAGCACAACGCTGATATGACAGCAGCAGGCCATAAACTGCTGCACCACAGAAAAAAAACCTAAAAGTTTTTAGGGGAAAAAAGCCATAATAAATAATAAAGAAGGAAATCCCTGTGGGGTCAAAAATGAACTGTTTTAAAATACAACACAGGATTCAAATTTTCACATTACTCAAAGTACTGGGAGAGGTAGAGGAGTAGAAAGCATTTTTCAATCAGATTTATCAAATGTCTTTATAGTAGTTGTTTATCAGACAATGCTGTTACAGCCTTTAAAGAATCCATTACACCTTTAACTTTTTCAGTATTTTAGAGAAACGCAGTGGAGGGCCCTATACATTTGATGCTTTTGTTCATAGTATTATGTCCTCATTGCATACTACATTAGATAAAGTAGCCCCCATAAAAAGGAAAGTGATTTCCCCTGGTTTAATTCAGAACTTCGTACCTTGAAGGGAAACACCAGGAAATTGGAGAAGAAATGGCGGTCCTCGCTTTTAGAGGAGTACTATTTATCCTGGAAAAACAGCATGCTTCTGTATAAAAGGACCCTTCGCCAAGCTAGATCTGCATATTTTACATTATCAATAGAGGAGAATAAGAACAATCCTAGGTTCCTTTTTAATACAGTTGCTAAACTTACGAGAAACTAAAACTCTGTTATATCACCCATTCCTCCAACTCTTAGCTGTAATGACTTTATGGAATTTTTTATTGATAAAATTGAATCTATTAAAACTAAAATTGATGGCATCCTACCAAACATAACTACTACCTCAGTAAGCAAGGAGGCACTGAATGTGGCTCTGGAGCCTGATCTCTGTTTGAAGGGTTTAGTTCCAGTTGATCCTTCCGAGCTTTAAAAAATATTTTTAAAAATATCTAAGCCTTCAACTTGTATGTTGGATCCAATTACGACAAAATTGTTTAAAGAAGTATTTCCTATTATTGTTACCCCCATTTTGGATATAATTAATTTGTCAGTAGTGAATGGCTTTGCACCAGAGGCTCTTAAGGTAGCTGTAATAAAACCCCTACTTAAGAAACCTTCTCTTGATCAAGAAGACTTAATAAATTACAGACCCATATCTAATCTTTCATTTTTATCTAAAATCCTTGAAAAAGTAGCTGCTAATCAACTGAGAGAGCATTTGAGGAATAATGACCTATTTGAAGAATTTCAGTCAGGTTACAGAGCTCATCATAGCACTGAGACGGCTCTCCTTAAAGTCACAAATTATATTCTCATGGCCTCAGACAATGGA
>JAVLVB010000702.1:1344734-1401105 GCA_032876305.1 Orestias chungarensis | reverse complement strand
TGTTAGATCTCAGTGCTGCTTTTGACACAGTCAATCACAATATCCTCATTGAAAGGCTCAAACACACTGTGGGGATCAAGGGAACAGCACTAGGCTGGTTTAAATCGTATTTGTCTGATAGATCCCAGTTTGTTCATCTAAATGACAAATCTTCTCCGCATTGTAAGGTTACTTGTGGAGTACCACAGGGTTCTGTACTCGGCCCAATTCTATTTACTATATACATGCTCCCTATTGGTAAAATCATCAGACAGCATGGTGTTAATTTCCACTGTTATGCTGATGATACACAACTGTATTTATCTATAAATCCTGATGAATTCAGTCAGTTTGGAAGATTACAGGTATGTCTATATAAAATGAAAATGTGGATGACTTTAAAATGTCTGCTCTTGAACTCTGAAAAGACAGAAACTGTTATCTTTTGACCAGAACCTCTAAAAAAGAAATTGTTAGTCAGCAACTTGACCTGGATAGCATCAGGTTGGCGTTTGGTAACAATGTAAAGAACCTTAGTGTTATTTTTGATCAGGAAATGTCTTTTAAGTCCCATATAAAACAGGTCTGTAAGATTTCTTTCTTTCAATTTAGGAATATAGCAAAAATTAGAAATATTCCCTTTAGGAATGATGCTGAAAAACTAGTCCATGCATTTGTTACTTCAAAGCTGGACTATTGTAATTCTTTATTAGCAGGAAGTCCACAAAATGCAGTTAAAAGCCTTCAGTTGGTCCAAAACGCTGCTGCAAGAGTTCTGATGAAGCTTAAAAAGAGAGATCATATCTCCCCAATTTTAGCTTCTCTTCATTGGCTCCCTGTCAAACTTAGAATGGATTTCAGGATTCTTCTTTTGACATATAAAGCCCTCACTAATAAAGCTCCATCGTATATCAGAGATCTTATTACTCCTTATGTCTCTAACTGAGCACTTCGCTCTCAGACTGCAGGTTTACTGGTGGTTCCTAGAATCTCTAAAAGCAGAGTGGGAGGCAGATCTTTTAGTTATCAGACTCCTCTCCTGTGGAACCAGCGTCCAGCTTTTGTCCGTGAGGCAGACACCCTTTCTAGTTTCAAATCTAGACTTAAAACCTTCCTTTTTGATAAAGTTTATAGTTAGGAAGAGGTAGAGAAGACAGCCTAATCCGGTTGGGGAGGAATTCAGTCTTGACAGACGGTTCTCCTTTGCCCTATCTTCTTCATGTCTCACTCTATAGGGTTAGGTTATTTAAGTTTTTTGTATAGTTATGCTGCTATAGGCTTAGACTGCTGGAGGACAATCTGACCACTTATCTTTCTCTTCTTCTTTCGTCCAATCTGCTTAGTTGTGGTTATTTCAACCTTGTTAACCTTTTGTTTTCTCTTAGTGTTCTTCTCTCCATAGTAGCTACACCTGGTCTGGCGTTCTGTTAGCTGAGACAGCTTCTTGAATGAGAACATGGGCTGAGATGCTTCCAGTGACGCTCTACAACTGCTGCTATAAACTCTTTTTTTAGTTTTCTGTCTTTTCAAACCCCCAGTCGGTCGTGGCAGACTGCTGCTTGTACTGATCCTGGTTCTGCTGGAGGTTTTTTTGTTCCTGTTAAAGGGGAGTTTTTCCTCTCCACTGTCGCTACATGCATGCTCAGTACGAGGGATAGCTGTAAATTCAACGACAACACAAGCCATTGTTTCGGTCTGCTGATTCCAGAGGAGTGAATGCTGCAAGTCAATGACTCGATGCAATCTGCCGGGGTTCCTTAGATTGGGAACTTTTTCAAATTGATTTGTTTATGATGTATGTTTGATTTTAATTGATTTTCTTGTAAGGTGCCTTGAGACAACGTCTGTTGTAAATTGGCGCTATATAAATAAACTGATTTTCGATTCTTGAAGATCTATGTGTTCTACATATATGTGGACAGATGTTTACAATTACCTTAGTGAGAGGCATGTGCTCGGGAATGGTGGCTCCTTCTTTTGTCAAGAGCCGCTTCTCCTCCTCAGTGAGAACAATGTCTTTAAACTGGAACTAGATGAAGAAAACAAAATCATAGGTACTGGGACCATGTATGTTTAAAACATGAAACATTTTGTATCACAAATCATTCCTAATCTAATAAAAAAAAGGTTTTGATATACTTTCATTTTTATGAAACTTTTATTGGATTCAATTTAAGTAAGCAGGGAAAACTAACCTCTGCTGTTTTGGTAGTCTGAAATAAATCCTCTGCAGAGTTTTCTATGGACAAAGTACAAGGAAGCTCTGTGGCGAAGTCCTCCTCCATAGCATCACTCACCAGGTCATCTGTAGAAATAAAGGACAGGATTTAAAATAAATCTGATCTTTATGGTTAATTTAGACCTTGTTGTTTGTTTGTTTCTTTTTTTTAAAAGCTCAGCAATACCCACCTAGATCGATAAAGACATCTGTATCTGGCTTCTCAGCCCTGACGCTCTCCAGCACGTCCATGTCTCCGACTCCGCTCTGCAATAGAGAGTAGCTGTGATCCGCGTGGACCGACAAAGCCTCGAGGCTCTCTGCTTGCAGCTCCTCCGAGGTCGGGGCCGGGTCAGAGTGCACAGGGCTGGGATGAGAATAGCTGGGACTGGGCACGACGTCACTTTCACTGCCACGAGGACTTCCCACGGCGTTGTTGTTTACGGCCACCGTGCTGCTGTCATCGGAAATGCCGCTGTCACTCCCCAGCGGGGAATGAGACGGACAGAACGTGTCCGCATTGTCATCTCCGTCTAACAAGCTGGACAGGAAATCTTCCGTGTCCACGCCTGTCAGCATCTAAAGGTAAAAAAACAACAACAATGAGTTAAATGCATCCATTATACCTGAACATAAACATATTTCTCTGGACTGCCATCTGTAGAAGAAATCTGTTGGTGTTTTGTGTATGAATCCTCACATTTTGCTCGGACAGCCAGGATTCAATGAGCCCATTCTCATCTTGAAAGAAGGGCACAGTGCATCCATTGTTGCCATCTTGGAATAACAGCCCGAAGAGGTCTGCCCCATCCATGTCTGGAAGATCTTCAGCGACCGACATCTGTGGAGTATCATTCAACTGAGCATTAAAAACATTTTCCATAAGATGAACAGTATTATGAGAGCCTGGCTGGTGATGCAGCACTTTCACATGTATTAAATAGGGCTACTGTACTTAAAAAAAAAATTGTCTTAAATTGTTTTCATTCAGATTTTATGTTAAAAGGAAGTTGCACAAAGAAATGCGCAATTGTGTGTTGGATTAAAACAGCTTGATATTTATTTATGTACATCATGTATATCATGACTGTATATTTACATGAACGTATTATATACCTTTCATTTGACATTCTCAGACAAAATCAAAAGCAAACGATTTAATTCAAAATTTAAGTTGACAATAAAGGTTTCTCTGTGTAGGCCTAAGAGGCATTTTAGAGAAAGAGACCAATCCTCGAGTTATAAGGTTATAAAACAATATTCTACGCGTTAAACATGTCATCATTGTTCAACAATCAAATAAAAGTGGGAAGAATACTGAAAAACTGCTAACCTACAAATATATTGTCCTGCAACTAAACAGGTGACAGGCTGGTCATTAATCTAAGCAGCCAATGGTAAAGTTGCTGAACTTTTTGTTGCAAACATGCAACATACACATGACATTGTGCGCGTGGCACAAAACACCACCCTTGGTTTGAAACATACACACAACCAGAAATACCTGAGGTCAGAACCTGACGCAGCACTTGACGTCTCTTTGTCACAGATACTTTCTATTAAATCTGACAATTTCCACACAAAAAAAGTTGACAAATCTTTTGGCGCAATGGTAAACAAAACTGAATACAAATACACCAAAGATTCCCATTTTTGAAGAAATTTTAAAGCTTATATAATTTTTCTTCCACTTCCTAGTTAGACCATCCTTCGTGTTGGTTTATTATATGCAATCCTCATAAAATAGATCGACAGGTCACAATATTTAGATAATTGAGGGGTTATGAATATTGCTGAAAGGCATTGTACACTGCAAACAATCCTTGTTGTACTGCTCTTTTGTCTCATCATTTTTTTTAATCCAACATTTATGTATCGATACTTATATTTTGTTAGGGGAATATTTGCTCCTCATATATTTTCTAATCCACCAACAAAGCTAAATCAAATTACTTGAATGTCCAATAACATACCAGGCAATAAAGTTGTTTTATTATTGTCATTATTATATCTAAACTACCATAAAATGAATATGTACAGATCCAGGTCCAGACCTGGTTTTGAAACCTTTGTTAACACACTCGAACCACTGCTACTTCAAGTCAGCGTAAAATGTAATAAATATGATCCATGCTGACCTGATGTTTCCATTAAAAATGATTCATAAAGTCAGTTTCCACGATGGAGCTTGATAATGTGTAATCAAGTCAAGTCACATCAAAACAACGTTGGCCAGCAGTTCACTATTGTTGTG
The DNA here is from genome assembly GCA_032876305.1 of Orestias chungarensis. Taxonomy (NCBI): domain Eukaryota; kingdom Metazoa; phylum Chordata; class Actinopteri; order Cyprinodontiformes; family Cyprinodontidae; genus Orestias; species Orestias chungarensis. The sequence continues at coordinate 1,396,654 of JAVLVB010000702.1, read as the reverse complement.
CAGCAGCATTCACATGGCAATAAAAGCTTTCTAAACAAAATCAGTTGTTTTTTTGTTTTTTTTGCTTCCTGCCAAAATGCGTGTGCATGTCTACAGAAAGACGTTAATGCGTTTTTGAATGTTAAAGCTTAGGTGACGTTTTGCCATCCCAATAACAAAAAGGTTCTCCTTTGTTCTGAGACCCTTCTCTGATTCGTCTCGTGCGCCGCATGCTGCAATGCACGCCACGTGGGTGAGGGGGCGTCGGGGAGCTGCGGCCACGAGTAGAGGCCTACTTTCTCACGCAAGCAACAACGATCTTAGTCAAACTGGCAAAAAACCGAATTGATTTATTTCTTCTTCTTCTGAAACCGCTGAAAAACCACACAGCATGCGCGTGAACTCTCCAGCGTTGCATCATCTCAAACATTCAAGCATGACCTCATCCGCTAACGAAGCCCCGCCCCCCACACGGCATCAACGCTCACGAGATGTGACACAAGCCTTCAGAATCAAAACAAATAAAAGCCAAAGATTGTTCACGTATGAAAAGTAAAAACCCGAGCTTAAACTGGACGAAGGGTGTCTCTGCTGTGGTTGTAAACTGTATAAACTGTATTAGTGCGCTGCAATACAAGTCATATTAGGATATAGGATGAAAACTGATAAGAAAGGAGGCTGTTTAAGGAGATCAGCGCGAAATTATTATTTAGCAAAATACCATTACAATTTAAACTGCGTTATTACTGTAAGCAAAAAAAAGCACGATGTAGTTAATCATTTCCACCCAACGCGTTTTGTTAAAGGCGTGGTTCCTCTTTCTTAAATCGAAAAAAGAAAACACAAACATGCTACCATGATTGAAAAAAGGAGCACATTTCCTTACCGTCTGGTAATGGCACGTTCAGACTCCCTTTTGGTTTTCTCTGGTCCGCTTTCTTTACCCCCTTCTGCTACAGTGTTTCTGTCACAGCTTCCTTCTGAAACCACCTTCCAACGAGGCAGAAAACGCGTCATCACGTAAAGGAGGAAGTGAGGTTTGAACGTAGGTTTTCCTGGGGCTTGTAGGAAATGTAGTTCAAATGCTTGACTACAGACATACTTTGATTATTGTATGAAACGGAAACGTAGCTCATAAAAGTAACTACGGTAAATAAAATACATCTTAAATCATATATTTAACTATGAAGCATTAATTTTGTAGTATTTATTATCTGTAATATTGTTATATTTGTACATTTATATTTAAGAATAAAATGTTGATGATTGCAACTTTTAAGCATTATTATTATCTCTCTCTCTCTCTCTCTGAAAAGTCCCCACAAGGATAGAGAGATCTAACATGTGTCTCTGTATTTATAACATGTATAGTATATAAGAATGATAAAAAAACATTCAACATCAAACTCAACACATTTTGTCTTTTATTCCAAGCATTGACTCTTCAATAAACAGAAGCTGCTTAGTTTTCATTTGACATTTATTTCTATCAGTATTTTAGCATCGACATGGCATTGCATGATTTAGAAAGAAAAAAAAAAAAACTGTATTCTGAGACAATTGTTCTTAGTTAGTATATTTGTTATGAAAGCTTATTTTAAATATACGGACCCCTTTTTAGTCAAAATGAAACGTATTGAGGTCAGTGTGGTAAAGATTGGGAACATCTCATAGAGACACATTAAATACAAGACCCATGGACTTGTATCATTAGCAAAACTGATTTGATTTAAAAACAATAAAAAACTAAGGCATGGGAGAGAGGTGCAAGTATATCATATATACAACATTTAATGCACTGACTGTATATTGTTTCAATTTCACAGATTTCTTAGCATTTCTAAGCCTATTTCAGTTATATTTGTGCCTCTAAGGCAGGGAGTAATTCCAACAATCAAGCATAAAACTGAGAGAAGTATATATTCAATATGAACCAAATTAAAGTATTAGTAATCTGACCATTATGTTGACTTTCATAATTCCCCATTCCACAACATGTTAAATCTGATAAGAATGTAATTTCAGAAAAAACAAGTTATAAACTTTTCGCGTCTTTTTCACAGAGACTAGAGTTACAGGGAAAAGAAAAGTTTCAGCATTTGAGTGAGATCTTACTACCATCAGTTTAATTCATACTACTGGACTGAAAATCTAATGCAATCTATGCTGTATCACTCCAGACTGTATAATCATTGAACTTCCGTTGCGAAGCCTAACACATTTGTCACAGAATCACACAAAGTTTAGATGTATGCCGTAAACTGCGATACACTTTTAGACGCTCCTTCTTATTTGTTGTAGTGGATCCGACTTTCTGCGCAACTGCAGGCGTCCTCTCAACCACCCGTTTCTTCTGAGCACGGTGCAGCAGGATCCGATACACCCCTGTTATGGAGCTCCTGCAGTCTTTTCCCTGGTTGTTGAAGATGTGCTCCGAGGTAATTCCTAGAGACTCTAGCGCAGCCTTTACTTCCAGCTCTTCTTCCAGCAGTTCAGCTGGTTTGCTTTCAGCAAGGTGAGACGGATCTAGTTTAAAGGGCTCCATGGCACATGGGAAATCCACTGGGAGCAGCCACTCACAGCCCATCATCTGCTCCACTGCGTAGCGGTCAGACGGTACTGGCTGGAGGATCCCCCGGATCAGCCGCTGGCATGCGTCCGTTACCCATGAGGGTAGTATGTAGGCTCCCTCCATGATGCACCTCTTCAGTTTGGCCACAGTGTCTGCCCTGAATGGCATGGTGCCAGACACCATAAAAAACAGCATGACCCCCAAAGCCCAAATATCTACGTAGGCTCCCACATAATGCTCGTCCCGGAAAAGCTCTGGAGCAGCATATGGCGGAGAGCCACAGAAAGTGTTGAGGGTCTCATCCCGGCGGCTCAGTGTGCTAAATCCGAAGTCCCCAACTTTGACACACAAGCTGCTTGTGTAGAAGACATTTTCTGCCTTTAGGTCGCGATGGATGATGTTATTTTCATGCTATGGAAAAACAATAGAAATTGTTAAAAGTGTCATATACCCAAACGAGATCTATCAAATGGCAAATTTATTATACGAACACAAATAAATGACAAAAAGTAATTAAAAATGGAAAATAAAATAGGAGTGAAAGTTATGATAATGCAAATAACATGTTTAAAATGTCAAAGCATGTGTAAGTACTGTTTAGTCATACCAACTAAATTTAGATAAAAACATTCCTGGATGTGAAAGGAGTTAAAGTAAAAAAAAAAAAAAGTTGGGAGTCTAGTCCAAAGTTGATCATAAATTTAAATGTATAACTTATCCCACCAAAATGTTTGTCACAGGAATTAGGGATATTGCAGATAACCTGATAAAAAAAATCAGGTATCAGTAACTTAGTGCAGATATAGTAATTTTACATATATACAGGATTTAAAGAAAAAGAGAGAGAGAGATAATCTTTCCCGGCTCATAATTTTAATCTATATTCTTAAGAACTATTTTGTCATCAGCAGAGAATAAACATCAGGTCCTATTTTCTTTTGTTGTACAAGGATTTTTTGTTTTTCTAGTCAGTATCTCAGTTATACATCTATTAGGACTTTAAATAACAAGCTGCATCCAAAGTAAGATTTAATGTATTCCTACACAAACATATTCCATCAACCAAAGTGTATTGTACTGACCATATGTTTAACGGCCGAGAGGATCTGAGCAAAGACAATTCGGCCGTCAGTATCAGAAAGTTTCCCCTCCGTAGTAATCTTAGTGTAGAGCTCCCCTCCACCTGCGTACTCCATCACCAAGTGCAGCCGCGACAAGGTCTCCACCACCTAAACGTGGCAAACATTGAAGACAAGAGTGATCAGGATGAAAAAGTTTGGTTTTAGTGATGTGTGGGGGGAAAAAAGGAAATCTGAAGACTAACCTCATACAGTCGTATGATATTGGGATGGTGTAGTTTTTCCATGCTGGAGATCTCTCTAGAAAGCAACCTCTGAGTTTTCTGGTCCAACTTAGTTTTGTCTAAGATTTTAATTGCCACTTTGTCTGGTTATAGTAAAGAAATATTTAAAGATTAGAGATCATTGAGTTGACGGAAAAATAATGTGCTGTAACTTATTTTTATTCATAGTTAAACTAAAGTAATAATACAAATTTCAAGTGCATCCATACTATACAAAATACCAGACATAATCTGGCCTTTTTCACTAGGTTTAGCTTCCCTAAGGAAGATTTTTGTAATGTAAATACTTGCCATATATTCCCACCACTTGTGCCACCTTCAGGAAATAATTTGCTTTTATAGATCACAGTTATCTCTTTTTGCGATAGCAAAACAAAATCCTTAAGAGCTAAAACCTCAAAGTATTACATTTAAATGCCTGTACTGCTCTCCATCTGTCTCTTTAAATCATTAATAGATATCGCTAAAACTCAAGTAACCGAATACAAAAAAGTTCTCAAGCAGCAAAACGGTGTTGAGATACCTCTTTGTGCTTCGGCATGAATTTTTAAAGGGGCAATAAGGCTCAGTTTCAGATGCAACATAGCCATCGATTGTAGGATTCAAACTTCTATCCAGCTTATACTGTTCCAAAAGCAGATATACAGTTTAAAAGCAGACATACACAGAGGCAATAAAACGGTACACATACTAATATGGGACACACACAATCTGCAGAACTACACACTCGTTCATGGACCCATCTGTGGCCTTTGATGAGGCATGCAGCAATTTTAGCTGTCTCTAAGGAAACTGGAGATCTCTAATAAATCCCTCATGTCAACCCCAGCAGTTAGTCACTATGTTTGTGGACGAATCAGCCTCCCCACCATGAAAAAGCTTATTAATTACTATACAATTAAAACCCTTTGTGCATCAGTTCATGTAGCAAAAAAAAAAAAAAAAAAACTATTCCAAAAAGTACAGTAGGCTTAATTTAAGGTTTTAGATAAAGTTTTGTTCATTTCTGTCTTTGGTGTTAAACATTTAGTCACGTTACAGGACATTGATTGCACTGATTACCTTTTGTAAGGGCATGAATTCCTAGTTTGACATGGGAGAAATTTCCACACCCTATCTCGCCACGAATCTTGTAGAAAGCAATTCTTCTACCCACTGTCAGCTCACGGACCACCCTGTGACCAGATTAGGATTATATTAAAATATAGCAAACTCACTCAACAAAGAATTGCCTTCCGAGGCAAGTCAATCAAAAATGTTCAAAAGTAGCTCAAGTCCAACGAAATGTTAGACTCTGAAAAGAAAACAGGTGTTGTTTTTTCTTAGAAATCTTACCTTTCATCTTGACACATATCCAGGTTCAGCCTTTCCAGAGGAGTCAGGCGACGGACGGTGGCTCCCTCATCATCGGTGTTGATGTCAGAGCTATCCTGCTGGCTCCAGCGGCTATTCCTTTGTCCGCCAGCAAGCACAACTGTCCCCACAGTGGACCCTCCGAAAGAGTCTCCAGTAGACTCTCTGGAATCGGCTCCTGACACTGAGCTGTTGCCATTGGTGCCTGCTGTCCCAGTGCCGGCTTCAGCTCCGTCTGGACTGCTCTCGGAAGGGCAGACGGCGGTCATCCTGCGAGACACGTTCAGGGTGGAGTGGGCTTAGGCCATAGCTAGGAGCAACGCAGACCAGGATGAATGAGTGCCGGAAATGTTATTTTTAAATGTATTTGAAGGTATTGCCTTACTCTTATCTCTGTACTGGCAAATTTTAAGAAATTCAAATATCAAAAGGTCCATTTTAAAATTTTCAATTAAAAGGTGTGATATACATGTATGTTAATTTAGATGATGATCACTAATAGCAAATGAAAATCCAGTTTCTCAGAACATAAAAAAAAGAAGAAGAAAAAAGACCAATAAAAATTATTTTTAAGACAGAAATATTATGTTGGGCCTAAACAATCAGGATAATGACTGCAGACCTGGCGTTTTTAGTAAACATACTCCCGAAAGAGTATGTAGTTTGTGACTAGGCCTGTCATGATAACAAATTTTGCTGAACAATTAATTGTCTCAGAAATTATTGCGATAAACGATAATATTGTTGGAGACCATTTTAAATTGATATAATGATAATGACATAATATTGCAACTATGTCCTGTCAAAGATCAATAAACTTTATTTTCAAATGATCTGAAACTGATAAATAAAATAAACAAAACCACCAAAAACATAAATTAATGGACTCTCAGTGTCGGTTAACAAAAAATGCACTCGAATAAAAACTAAAAATTAAAACAAAATGGAAATAAAAACTACATTCAACCAAAAAAGTGATTTATGCCAATCGCCGTTTGTGATATGCATGTTTTCCTGGGGATTTTGTACTGTCTGTCAAATGTTTGAAATTTTTTTTCGAAATTTCGGCTTTTCAATAATATTAAAGGGCAGCATTTCTCTAGCAATTAAGCGAACTACACTGTCTGTGAGCGCGCACCACTTTGCGCCGTCCTTTTTGTAGGTTTCAAGTAGATCCATAGGGTAATGTCTTTATATATCATTATAAGTTAATGTAGAAATTTATTTAAAAGGAGCTCTGACCAGGTAGTAAGTCCATAAACTGGACAGAACCTCTGGGCAATTAAAAAAAAGACAAAAAACTGGGTGCTAAATATCAAATTCACACATAAAAATCATAGAATTAAATCACTGTGTATGTGTGTAACGAGTCTTTATAATATATTGTCATACAACAATAATGTTCTACCTTAATTTTCTTTTGTTATAAATAATACTAAAAAAATGTCAATGCTAAAAAAACTTCCTAAATTCACATAACAACTTCTTTATGTATTGAGATATACAAAATTAAATAATCAAATAAGAAATAGGGAAGGATTTTTTTATGTCTTTATGTGGGGGGAAAAATAAAAGGAATAATATAAGCAAGTGTCCCCAACATGACTAATAGCCGATCATAACTTTCCAATAGATGGTGTAGGAGTATTATTTTTTTACTAAAGATAACAAAAGAAACATACCTTCAGGTGTGTGAGCCATTTTCAAGGTAAATCCTTTCGTATTTGCCGCTCCATCATTGTTTTATAGGCACTTCAGTCAAGAGATTAAATATTTATAGTTTCTTTTCATATATCAGCTCAAAATTCCATCCGAAAGTCCAGGTTTTATCCAAAATGTTCCAATTAGGCTGTAACTGAGGCCAGACTCAAAGGGGTAATGTGATCGGCTGGTCCCTAAAGTTGTTATGCTGTTGCGTTTTTTAAGTTCCCGTCCATCTCCTACTTCCCATCTCCTATCGCTGCGTCTGCAGATCCGCCAAAGCATGGATCACCGGGTTCATGAAGCAGGGGAGGGCTTTAATGGGGCTTTTGTGTCTCCAGCGTATTAATAGGCCACGAGGTGAGGAGGAGGGAAGAGGAGAAGGATGTGATTGTGACAGGGTGCAGCCACTGGGCGACAGGACGGACGACCTATGAAAAAAAACAAAAACAAACAGATGCACAAATTCAAATAGGTGCTTTAAGCCAGATCTGTAGGGGAATTTCACTTTGTGCTTGCATTTTATCCTTATTATCCTTCGCTCCTTTAGGGGGTCATTTATGACTTAAGGCACAGTTCTTGTTTTTGTTTTCGACATTAATTAATCCGTATCGTCTTGAATGTACAGAAATGTGTATTGTGATTCATACTTAAGTGTTCACTGATAAATTCGAGTTGTTATGGCAGCCAGGGGCAAACAAACTGATATTTGGTAAATAGCAGAAAGAAAGCCTTGTAAAACTACCCGCATGACTAAGCGAAATAATTTCAATTGCAGAGTGTTTGCTGTCAGCTACTTTATTTGCGTTTTGTGCCTCACTGTGGTTGAATGAGCGTGGAAGAAGGTGATAATTGAACGCTGTTCAGACAAAGCTCTAACGATGTCCCATGAGAGAGAACAGAGGAGACAAATTAAAGAGGAGAATAAACCAGGCTTATGTAATAGACATGATCTTAGAAAATTATTTTGAATTAAACGCTTATCAAGTTTGTTGATACCTAAATTTACATGCAACTTCATGGTTAACTTAGATGCAGGATAAATATGGGACATAATATATTTAGTTTTGATTAAGCATATATTATTTCAATTATTCTAACCTCTCATTTAACCAACATTGACTTTAAAGTCTTGGTTGGTTTACAGCTGTGCCAAGCTACGACTTCTAGGTTGTAGCTTATTGCATGCTAACCAAACACCGATTTCAACTCCTCTACAACGAACAACTGAGTGTTTTCCGGGATTAAATTAGTCACAGGTGCGCACCAGTTACAGATCAGATCAGATGTTCGACAGTAATTGGAGGTCCTAGGTTTTAATAGGGGAAACAGAGAAATAGGGCCTGTGTGCAAAGAAGAAGCACACAAAAAATCCTACACTATGCTTTATTATCATATTATCATATTATCACAATGGATTGTTCTATTAAACAAAACAAACACCAAAGTTTGTACGTTTCATTTGACAAAAGGCTCAAGGGGTACAAATCCTTTGGCAATGCACTTGTGTATCGACTCAGGAAATGGACTCACACATATCGTATTGACACAAAAAAAAAAAAAAAAACAGAGCTCAGCGTTTGTATAATTTTTGACTCTATTGACATCAGACACACATACAATGCCGTTTACAATGTATTCATGTATTACTTTTTGTAATGAGTAACACCAAAACTGCCCAGCAAGTTCAATACAACTGATTATTAAAACCCGACCACTTTGTACAACTGAAACTGAATTTGTTAAAGCAACAAAAGATGTTTCGCTTGACTGCTAAATTATCCTGAATGCGCGGCTGAAATTTGTTCTCTTTTGTTAAGCATCAAGTCGTCCAGCCTTCAAACAACTTCCCGCCATTACACCATGAATATCTAAGCATTGATGTTTAACAGCCTAAAAGGACTATTTAAGAGAGAAACCTCCAATTTCACAGCACAAAGAAGCACATGGTAGTTGTTTTATAAATAACATACAGACTAAAGAGCCGTTCTTATAGGAAAGGTAAATCAAATCTAGCCAATTGTAGATCAATATGGATTTAGGATTTAGCTAGGAATTGCTCAACAGATTAATGAAACTACATTGTTTGTTTTAATCACAAACTAATTTTAAGCGTATTCACTAACTACAAGCTAGATACAATTTAAGCAGATAAAAAAAAAGTCAAGTGGATTTTTTAATGTAGTGGTGTAATAACTTTGCACTTATAAATATCCCCTTAACAAAGCCAAAACCTCACTTTAACTCACTCCCTAAACAGTCATGTTGGAGGTTTATTTTGGATTAACTTGGAGCACTGTAGTTGGTGATTAAAAATATCCTTAAATAAAAGGCTTATTGAATAATTATGAACAGAGGTTATAGCTAGGTAAATTTACTGAGATTCATTTGTAATTTTCTTGGTTTGCACATAGAAACTAATTGGGTTGCTTAGAGATAATGCAGACTTGGCCAAGTATGCCTTCATGCTAGGCCAAGCATTAGGCGTTATCCAGAATTTATAGTTTATAATAATAATAATAATGATAATAATAATAATAATAATAGGACCAGCAGTAAGTTAAGGAGGGTCCATTGAACACTATGAATTGACCCGTTTTATTTTTACCTGCAGGTCAGGCTAATTCAGTGGAAGAAGCATGTGTCCCTAACCTGTATTAAAATTTTATGAACTCAAAAATGCCTATCGACGTCCATGCTGGTTGTTGTGATCATAGTAATTTATTGAATAGGAAAACTATCTAATTTCCCTCTATTTAACCAATTATACAATCAAAACATATCCAGGTGAAATTGTTTGATTCTGATCCCCAATCATTTGTTCATTTGTTGTAGTTCACACTTTAGAGCCGACCAGGCCTTTCTCAGCGATTTAATTTGATGGCAATTGAAAATTGAAATTAGTCCAGACATGTATATATATAAATCATCTGATATAGCTTTGCAAAACCTTTAATCTTTACTGTTTTGCACACAAATATAACGGCTGGACAAAAATGTCAATGGATGTGATGCCAGAAAGAAGTGTGCAAGTCTAAAGACATTCTTTCAAACACAATCTGCTTTGTCAACAGGGGGGGTTCCTTAGCCACTGCACAGTCATTGATGCAAGGATCTTTAAATGCAAGGAGTAGCCTGTATTGTTCGCTCTCTCCTGGTGTTAGCTATGCTGCTTTCAGCATCCTCTTTATGGCCTCCAGAAACAGAGAACCCTAGCTCCTCATCCACAGCAGCCATGGATCAATCATTGCTCTTTTATTGTGTAATGCTTCCCTTTGCCGACAATAAAACACCTCCCATTGTTGTTTGACGATACATGTGCAGTTCAGAGGCGTTTTATCACTAGCTTAATAAGCTATAAAACATCACTAGGAGAGCTCTTTCATAATTGTATGGACACTTGTCTGCTTGTGTTTGAATCCTTAGTTAAATTATTACCCAAACTAAAAGATTTTATAAGAGAAATATGTCCAAAAGACCAGTTGGTACATTAAATGCTCTCTGCACACAGTTGTTCCATGGTGTTTTAATTGAGATGCGCAGCTAAAAAAAAAAAAAATTGCTCAATAGTGAAAAAAGTGACCATAGGAGCCCTGTGAACAGAGGGACTAGCCTCTCTGGAATATCTTTCGCATGTATTTCACATCTCCTAAAGAAATGGGAAAATAGGATGCTGACCTCTAAGCATTAAGGTTAATGGAATTTGAGTAAAGTTTGCAAATTGATATAAACAGTTTAACTGTAATACAGAGCTAAAACAATTCCCAGCAGCCAAAGGTTGAGTTGTCCAAACATATACATTTTTGCTTCATCAGAGACTTTTCAAAAACATAAGTGAAGTGGGTGAAGCATTGAGAAGTCCTATGAAAATTACCCAGGAACAACAGCGGATTGCAAATTATGCTGTCTACCTTTTACATAGGAGGTTCAAATCAAATCAACTAAAAACACAAAACCTAATTAAAAAACAGAATTTGCTAATTGAATTAAATATTGATCAGGTATCACTGTTACCAGTACAAACTAATAGTAGATACACCACACTTTGAATATTTCAACAGTTTGTTAATTGTTCCACAAAAGACAACAAAGTGGTCAATTTGTTTTATGCAACTTTTATAGATGCGTACATCTCCGAAGCAAGACCTCCTCTTAGCAAATCATAATTCCTGTTATAAGAATTACAATTGGCATGTTATCACAATCCCAAGAAGACACAAAACAAGTCACAGCTTCTTACAATGAGGGGTCATGAGTCTGACAAGCTGGGTCAGCAGAACGGGACCATCACTGAGTGACCATACTCCCATAACTTCTCTTTACTCTGTACACATTTGTCCTCAACTGCAAGCCCGTCTTGTCATCTGCAGAAATACTTAAGATGACTGTGGAGTCGTTGGGAGCATCACAGGTGGAGACTGACCAAAGACCTAATGCTTCACTTTCGGACATGGAGCGAGAACAATCATCTCAACTTCATTGTGAAAAAACAAAACAAACGCTATATTTTATGCCAAAACATCAGTGAAGACATTAAATCAGAAGGGACTGAGCAGACGGTACTTCTTGAGGAAGCTTAGATTCATCAACGTTTACTGCAACGCACGTCAAAGTCATAAAGCAACATGTAGCTTTAAAGATATTTCATTTTAGCCCTTTCAGGTATTTGGGGTCTCAGACAACCCCATAACCACGGTAAGCTTCCAATTAAATTGTTCTAATTACTTTTAGTTATTTTTAAACATCTTACTGATGTTTAAAAGTAAAGATGTTTACTGAAAGATTTTGATTTTAAGTCTTGGTACTAGCAAACCTTGTAGCTGTCAACAATGGGTAGAAAAACATTTATAAGTTGCAGATCGGCCACTAGAAGCTAGAAAGCCCAGTGTGACAATTTTTTTATTTCCGGTTATTATGCAATCTTATCATTAATGTCTGGACACATATGCACAAGCAGGATGAGTGAGCACCATAGAGGGTTATGTGTGTCTCTAAGGTCCTAATAAAGTTGCCATGACACTATAAACAGTAAGCACAATAACAAAATTATGCCACAGACCCTGCCAAGCTTGCATCTGCTGGTTCACATCAAAATCAAATTTATGTCTTCCAGCTTTAAAGGGCTGTCTGAGTTTGCATGCCATTTCCAATCAACAGATCAAAGAGGTGTTGCATCAAAGAAAAAGAAAAAAAAAATCCCATAAAGCAAAATGTTTTATGTACTGTGATAGATTGATCATCAAAAGAATAAAATGAAATATACAAACAAAACAAAAAAAAAAAAAGATTTCCTGCAGGTGGACATAAAAAGAACCACCAAAGGGGTTATTTTGGTTTTATCATTATGGAAAATTATTCAGCAGCTTACAATAAAGCTGAATGACTGGGATTTCCTTCTTAATTCACGACATCTTCCGGCTGTTTACTTCTGCAGAAAACACACCATTCTCTCCTGGTTTTTAATCTAAACATCTGAAGACTGATGTTTTGGAGCTGAATATGGTTCCCTCCATTGAGACGTGAATGAACAAGTGCTTGTGACATTTTACTTTTGGTTTGTGTAGCTAAAGACTTTCACACGCGAAGCAAACGAAACGCGTTGCAACAAGTGCAGATGACTTTGGACTTTCTACGAAAGCTGTGCTTTTTAATGAGTGCGGGGCGCTAAGCAGGTGGTGAAACGGGTGTGTGTGTTGTTGCCTTTTTAACGCCATTGCTGTGCTTCGTGTATTTAAAACATTGATATTCAATGACAGTAACGTTAAACAAAAAGGCTTCTTTTCGAGTAAATACATTTGGAAGTGTGTCTCTTAAGTAATAAACCCATCTCTGTCCCAACAATCAACAGTTAGCCAAAAATACAAATCTCTCACCGTAGGCCAGGGTAAGCCAAACCGCTCTTTATCATAACCCTGCAGTATAAAAAAATCACCTATTTCAGCCTACATATGTCAGTTAATCTTACTTGAATTTGAACAGTCTCTTCGTGAATCCGTGGCAGCCATGCCAACCAACCTTGTTGGTGCCAAATCCATCCTGTCTGCTGAGCCCCGGTGACATTGGGGGCTCCGGCTCTCTGCTGCAGCGGCTTCCCAGTTACGTCCGTTGTCATGGTAATCCAATTAACGGACGGGTGGGCGGACCAATCGGAGGCGGCGAAAGAGTAACACCGTGCTAGGTGGTAATCCAATGACGAGTAAGAATTAGAGCCGGTTTCATCCTACCAGCAGGGGGAGCTGCGGCTGGACGTAGCGGGTAACAGAAGCTGCATGTGTCGATGAGACCACAGCAAAGGTTCAGCGTGGGGTTCAGGGAACCACGAGCAAGGGGAGTTTCTGATTACTTCAGATCTGACTGGCACAACAAGCGTTATAGGGGTTTCTTTTAACTCTTGGGTTTGTTGGCACCCCTGCTAAATATGTGAAATGCTTTCAAATAAATTATTTTTTTCCATCAAGAAATTTATTACCACTTAAGATGTGCACAAATCAAACCTATTATTTTAACTATATAAGATTTTTTTTTCTATATTTTATATCAGTTTTAAGGTCATCACCTTCCGATCGACTTGGGCTATAATTAACTATCAATGTCAAGCGGTTGTTTAACAGTGATGCCTATAGGGAACCATTTTAGTCCTACCATCACAAATGTAAATGTGTAAATTTGGATAAATTATTATGACCTTAACAGGAAGCATACGTGTTTTTTTTTTAAAGAGCATGTTTAAGGCTTTTCAGCAAACACATAGCTGGGATAGGATTTAAACAAAGGATTCATTCCCTAATACTGACATGAGATGTGATTTATTTATTCCATGATGTTACTGAGACATACAGTATCCCCCAAAAAACTGTAAGATATGCTTACTAAATAAGCCAATGATTTAACAGTATACAACTGCATCAAAAACATGTTTATTAAAGGAGGTTGAGTGTAAAAAAATAATGCAAAAACTTCAGGTGTGAAAAGTCATCAATTGTGTCCGTCACTTGACTTTACCTGTAGGGGAGCCATATTGGAACTTCAGAAAATCCTACAGCCTCAACGCACAACTACAGTGGAGCTTTTAGTGAATTATGTCAATATCTGTGAAGGTATCTAAAAGTCTTATAATTCCTTTAAAAAATCTGAACTATTTCTATAGATGAGAGGGAAAACCAGCCTTTTTCTTAATATTTCAAATTTGATTGATTATTCCAACTTTAATTATAAACACCAAAGAAACTGTAACAAAGCAACAAACATCTGAAGCAGTTATTGCAAAAGCTCTGATTTGAAATCAGTCATTTATTCAGCTGGAATAAGTAGATAAAAACGGATTGCTTGAACAATAAAGATTCAAATCATAAAGTGGAAATAGGCATTAAAATAAATACAATCTTTTTTTTAAAATCTTGTAAATGGAAACCTTTCTGAAACGGACATGGAGATTCAATGTGACAGCTGAATATATCTATATGTGGTAGCATTTTATAAAAAAATAAGGTGCTGCAATAGAAAAATGTCTTCTGGATACTCAAAGACGATCCTTGTTTTATACCGCTTGTTCAGCTTCATCCAGGTTCACAATTTCATCTTCTATCTCTACCTCCACCTCAGAATTGATCACCTGGTGCTCATCAACTGCAGCTGTGTTCACATGGACCACTTGGATCTGCAGCCCGGCCTGCTTTAGTCTCTCTAGGTCCTCCTCGCATATCCCGCCCACTCCTCCATCCTCCACCACGACCGTCGTGGTGTCCTCCATTTGCATTACATCCACAGGCTCCACCGTGACATGTTCGACGTGTATGCCGTCATCCAGCAGGACTGTCTCAGCGCCTTCTATGCTTTGTGTAGCTATGGTGAGAGCGGCGGACGCCGCCGAGTCCGTGATTACCACCTGCTTCGCCGCCTTAACCTCGATGGAATGTACGTCTCTGAGGTGCGCTTTAAGTTCTTTGGCGTCGGTGAACCACAGGTCGCACATGGTGCAATGGTTCGGCTTTTCTCCTGTGTGGCACATAAGATGCTCCTTGAACTGTTCCCAGCTTATAAAAACACTACCGCAGACCTGATGAGGAAAGAAGTGGGGAAAGTAATAAGGAATCGCCTTAGGAAATTCTGGATAGCACCAAATGAGTCTTTGGTCGTCGGTTCCTAATGTTTTGGGTCATTATTACGCAAACAGCTTTGAAAAGCAATATATTATTTGATAATATGTGGACACTAATGTGCTGGGCGATGTTTAACAGGACTAGGAAACTTCAGACATGGTTAACGTTCTCTCCATTAAGTCTTTAGAAATTCCCACCACTTGACATGTTCTGCACTGAAAGCAAAGTTTAAAGAACACCATTTTAATATTTTGCACGGCAAACTGATGTTGCTTATAACCTGTTTAAAATGTATGCCATACTTTACATTTCTCCAAATTACAGAACAGATCTTTCCCTTTTAGATAATTTAGACCTTTGTACCATTTTCCTGTATGAGGAATGTTATATTATTGTGGAATTGTTGTCATTTCTGGCTGTACATTTGAAGGCTTATACTGGACTAGGAAGTGAAATCTTTTGGCACATCAGCCCCCATTGATTTTTGTTTTTACCCACCTGCCAGATATTTGGCAATTGTTATCAGCTCTCATCATTTACAGGTACCGTAGCCCCTACACATTAATAACTTTGCATCCACAGATGTTCAGCGATGAGCAGAGAAAGCTCTGTAGTTTTTGAGCTGTTTAGGAGAAACAAAATCATCTTTTTTTTTTTTATTATTTTTCCTTAAAACTAGAAAATTATTGTTATAGTTTACTGTTATTTAAAGTTATTTAAAAGTTATTAAAAGGCCACTAAAATAAACAAAACAATAAAACATAAAATAAAAAACAGAGAAGCTCACACTCTACACATCTTAGCTCGCTGATTCTTATCTCAACCTTGTGTCCTTCTACATAAATAAATTAGATTTTTATTTATTTATGTAGAATTAATGTGAATATTACACAATTTTTGTGACAATCTAAGAAAAATGTAGGCAGCTGTACCTGGCATTCATAGAGCTTCTTTCTTCCCTTCTTGGCTCCGGCCCCATTTTGACAGGCGGCCATATGGCACTTCAGCGTGCTGTTTCTTGCAAATCGTTCATGACAGTCCGGACACTCGTAAGGCTTTTCACCTGGAAATATAAAATAGATTTTTTTAAAATAGCCAAATCTGCATGTACATTTTCAGACAGACAGTATTAACACAAAAATATACACATGGCCCAGGCAAAGCTAATAAAAAGATAATTGAGATGTTGTTTTTTTTGGTTTAATATTTAAACTCTCACCAGTGTGTTTTCGTAAGTGCTCCTTAAAGTGGCCAAAATGGTCAAAGTGCTTCTTACAGTATTCACAGACGTGCACTTTCTTTTGAATTTTCTGCCCTCGGGACAGTTCCTCGGCATCGTAATGAAACGTGCTGATGTGCTGCTTCAGAGCGCCTTCCCGTGTGTAAGCTTTCCCACAGTGGACACACACATGAGGCTTCTCGATAGAGCCCAGGTGGGTTTTCAGGTGCTGCTTGAGATGGTAGTACAGCTTAAAACTTCGGTCACACTTGCTGCAGCGGAACACGTTGTCTCCTTGGGAGATCTGGACTTCTACAACTTCAACGTTCTCCAGCACCTTTGAGGCCATCACAGTTTCCTCTTGATACAGGACCTCCTGTAAAGTAAGGACACACATTCATATAAAACATTTCACAAAAACAAGTATAGAAATATTAAACATAAGATAACATAGAACAAGAATTACCTCTTCATCCTTTTTGATGACGTGAATTGTTGGCTCCCCTTGCTGGTATTTACTAGTTATGTCAGCTAGAAGAGCCAAAGCAGAGTCATCTGATTCTGCTTGTGCATTCTTTCCATCTACAACTTCCTCCAGGCCAGACTCCACCACTTCAATCTCCACCTAGAAGACAGCAAAACATTTAATCCATAACCTTACATCAGGGGAATCTGATCGCCAATTTAGTCTTTATTCAACAGATGGAGGAGTTTTATTTGGAGAAATATGAGGGTGGTTCTCTACAATAAAGAATGACCTACAATTCCAGTAAGAGGTCATCTGTAAAATTGTAATAAAGTTAGGGATTTTAGTAAAGCATTTGTATTTCCAGGGTGAAACAATAATAACTGCATAAAGTATTTATAAAAGATTTTAAGTTGGTTAATTTATTTGAACAGAGCAGACATTTGTATTAGGGTTTAGATCAAAGCCATCACAGAAGCTCCACATTAGCACAGTTTAATCTTTCTAAAACCAACTTTTTTTGTGTTTAGCAAGAATACATTTAAGGAATTCTGTTGGGATGTTAAAACATATTCTCAGCTAATAGTAAGAGTCAAAATTATGTTATACTAAAAATGCCTGAACACTAGGGTCACTGTCTGTATTAAAGCTGCAGTTTTCAGTCAACACTAACTGAGAAGATGCCAACCGAGACGTTAAGTGTTGTTTTAAAGTAAACATCTAAGATCTCAACTGAATTTTGCTGCATATGTACAATAGATCGTATTGCTGTCATTTCTTTTATTCAAGTCTGTGCAATCAAAAGGCATTACCTGGTGGCAATATTTGGTAGGTATTACATTTAAACTTTACTAACCAATACTTTAAAAACAAATCTGATGGTCTGTCATTATTTTTTTATGCTCACATTAGTAACAAGATTCTAAAGCAGAAGGAGAATGACAGAGTTACCTTGATGCTGATAAAGTCAGAACTGTGTGTTTCTGACATCATCAATGCAACATTTAACAATAATAGTGTTTTCACATTTTTCTAATGCTTTTTAATGGTGAGATAAGACAAACATTACGCTATTTGAAACAACAACAAACCTCAAAACACTGTCACAACTGTTAGCACCATAATGTATGTTAAAGGTTCTTTAGGTAACTTTTATAAAAAAAAAATTTTGTAATATATTTGTTAAGTGTCATTTTGTCCTGACAGCATGGGACAGATGAACTGTGAGAGTTGAAGCTCTGTTGACATCTCTGGGTTTTTTTATGCCATCTAAAAATTACTGTTAATGATCACTCCTGATCATTAACAACCACCTTTTGAATTTGACCTTGTGAACACACCGATAAACCCACCCGAAAAAAACAAACAAACATACGAACCTGCTCTCCCTCCACTGTCGGCAAGGTTTCTGTAATCACATTAGATGTCTCCGCAATCGTCCTCTTTTTTGCTACGCTCCTTGTCGTCATTGAAGAATTTATTCTTAAAACAAAAGAAAAGCAGTTAATTTGTGGTCGAAGACCATTCAAACAAGTAATTGATCATCACATCTGTCGAGTATGATGGCGACAGCTGATTAGTGGAAGACAACAGCTTGTTTTGCTGACAATTACTTCTTGAGTGCTTTGATGGCTTCCTGCATTTGAAGGTATTCAGCAGCCTTCCACACATCCAGAGCATCTTCCTCGCAGGATATCGACAGCGTGGCAGTGTAAGTGAACTCCATCAACTGGCGAAACGCGGTGTTGCTAACTCCTGTGAAAGTGTCAGAGTACCAGTGAGTATACTCTGCAGCATGAAAAGAAAAAATAATCACAGAATATAAACACATCAACACCAAAGTGCTATTTTATTTTGTAACCTGTGAAAAAACAATTGTTACAATTTTTTTGTCCATAACAGTTCATAATATGTCCAAATATATTAGCTGTTATTTTCATAGTCTACATGTTTTTTTGTTGATCTTGTTTTCAAAAAGTTATTAATTTGAACTTTCCTACAGTTACATTAATTAGGGCATGACATTCAATAATGCGTTAAGAAAACATAATTAAATTACATTAACTTAATTGAAATAAGCATTACTTCTAACCTAAACAATAACATCCACTAAAGGTTTCAGTTTCAAAGTTTGCTTCTACATTAAGCCACGACTCCTTTGTCTTTAACTAAAACACTATACCTTCAATCTCCACCAGAGGTTCCTGGGTAAAATCCTGAAAGAACTTGTGGAAAAACTGACTGCATGCTGCCAGCACTGCTTTATGGGCCCTGAAATGATGTCCTGCAAGTAACAACAAATATGAAAATTTAAAAAAATACATTTTCTAGCCTAGAAGTGTTCTCAGTTCATCATATTATAAAACATTTCCAGGAGACACTTTGCTAAGCTTGAAAATGGATCGTATATATTTTAACATGCTTTCGGTAGGCAGAAATACATATGAATGGTACCAATGCCCAGAGCATATGTGCGAGCCAAATGTGACCTTATGTAGCAAAATTGATTTTATTGTAGTAATATAACAGCATGACAATTTATCCTCTTAAACTGTATGACACATTGGAAATGAATAAAGATGAACAGCTACACCAGACTTACCATCTACTATGAGAGTGATATCTGTAAACTGGTCCAGTTGTCGCTGTTCATTGAGTTTGCCCATCATGATCTTGTAGAGGCCCGGGTACTCGCTGCCTCCATTCATCTCCACTTCAACCCCCGCCGCCATCGCTCACCTGACCCTCCCCTGCAAAAACAGAGGCAGATGGACAGTTCTGAATGTGAAAAAGAGCCGACCAAGCAGCTACTGTACAACCTCAAGTGCAACTATAACAATGTTATTTGTCATTCCTCAAAGGTAAACGTCTAAAACCAAATTGGGTATAACACCACTGGAATCAGTTGATTTTTATATTTAATGAATGGTTTGCTGGTTTTAAACTAAAATCCGTCATTGCAACAGAGGACACCTCATACAGATTAGCAACAGCAATGCTTTAGAAAAACAAATTCACAATGAGGCCAAACAGACGTTAGCAGATAAACTATTCTGAAATTAGCTATTTTCTTAATCCTTCCTTCAAATCTTTTGGAAATTTCAGTCAATGTCAGAGCTCTACAGCAAGCACACTTTGGACCTGACTATTAGAAAATACAATCCCCTCATTTTTGCTGGACACGGTTAACATATGAACTTTTTATTTATTTAGAAAATCCTGTTCCACTGCACAGCTTTGCAGCAAACCCAACACCAACACATAGTGAAGTCCCTCTGCTCCTGAAACAATTTGCGACAAACAACAACACAGAAGCTGTGTTAAAAAGCGATTGAGTAAACAAATGGTTAACAGTTTAACAGATAGAAGTGACTCTGAACGTTTTTCACCAAAATACAATTCTGGACACTCCTGCTATTTATTCTGCATACCCTGCAGATTTCTGTGTGAGTGTGTTTTTGGTAATGTGCATATTCTTTTCTGTTATTTCAAGTTTTGATGTTATGTTCAAGGTGGACGGTGGCTCAAGAGTTGGGAGTTTGTTGTAAAGACACCTCAAATGCCTTGGCTGCTGGTGGTGGTCGGTGGTTTCATTCTGCTGAACTATTGCTACCAACAACTTAACATTTTCCCTCTACAGGTGATGTGGCTTTCAGTGTTAGCTGCAACTAACTATGTGCTCTTATTCATAGTCTTTAACACAGGCTAAAGGGTTATGTATTTAAGATCTCTCTCTAGGAGATAAAGCCACTTAAGAAGCTACAACTGCAATTAATGTACGTTTAGTTAACAGAGAAGGTACTCCTAAATGCCTTTTCACACTGTGCCAGGTTCTGCATTGGGTTTTTTACTGTAAAAGGGGAGTTTTTCTCTCCACTGTTGCCACATGCATGCTTAGTATAAGAAAGTGATGTAAGTCAAAACCAGAACGCAAGTTAATTACATGCTTCTTCTGGAGGAAAATGCTCCAAAAGAATGATTTGATGCAATCTGCTGGTGTTTCCTTAAATTGAAAACAATTTTTAACAAATTTTAAAAAGGAAATAAACTTTTTACGGTTCGATAACTAGGACTACTTGGAATGCATGTATGATTGGTTTGATTAATTGGTGTGCAAAGAAAGACTAAAGCAGATGTACTTGGATTCTTTATAGCTAGCTTTTTCTGTGTTCTATAATGATTATTTAAAATTTTTATAGTTATATTTTTAATCTACAAAAAAGCAGGAAAACTCCACTGAGGATTTTAAAAACAAAAATCATTGAAAAATTTGTTCTGTCTACAGTCTTAAAAAACAATGAGCAAAAATTTTTATATTCCTGAGTTTGGTATTGGGAGTCATCAAAGGTCGAAGAAACAGACAATATTGTTTTTTTTAATAACAAGCATACACGTCTGCTTTTTCTTTGATGTAAAGTTTTGACTTCACCTGTATTTAATTTGAATTTAAACTGAATGCTTTACATGTAAACAACATACAGCAACCTCAAATGTTACACCAGGTTTATAACCCAAACAAGTTTTGGTTTAAAAACTAAGCAGTGCGTTCCTATAAACACACAAACAATAAAACCTTACGTGCAAATTACACTAACATATAGCAGTAAAATATTTGAAGAAGCTTTAGGTCCTAACTTTATACATATATTTTGATCTTCAACAATAATATGTGTTATTAAGACAGTTTTTTACGGTTTACAGCCAATTGCTAGCATGCATTTTATTAGTATGAGAGCTATCTGCCTCTAAAACAGGTTTATAAGTAAACCAACAGAGGTAAACGTTTAAAATAACACAGCTACTGTACTTGCAGCAAAACTTGTGTTTTAAAAACAAACGGCTTTCCTTACTGGTAAACACACGAGCTCATTTAAATAGCTTAACCGCTTTGCTAGCTTAGTTTCATCCCGTTCTTCACTAAAGTGAACAAAACCCACATTTATATACAAACACAACTACAACCAACATTTACTGTTGGACTTACCCGGCGTTGGTGTAAAGCTACAATAGCCTCCATACACAGAGTAAAAAAATGTGATAAGAAACGTTTTTTCTGCTGCTAGCGGGCCTCTTAGCACGCTTGCCATATCGAGTTTGACAATCAACACTACGTCATCAATCCGCGCATTAAAATATACTTTTACCAGGCAGATATTCTGATTACAACCACCGTGAGTCGAAGACTGCGTTGAGAAACGTCGCCAAGCATACCTCAGTAAGTTGTGCACTTTTTAATAGGTCAGCTTCGTGACTGTATTTCCCACAGCGCCGTTCTTGCCTCGTTGCTACTGAAAGGGCGGTCGTTATGGTCAACAGGCCTCAGTTTCCCAGAAGCCCTTGCTAACAGAGGAAGGACGCTTGAAGCGTTGCTTAGGGACAAAGGGGAATGAGAAAAAAAAGTATATATACATATATGTATATATATATGTATATATATGTATGTATATATGTATGTATATATATATATATATACATATATATATATATATGTGTATATATATATAGTTCTTTTCCATCTAGATCTGGAAGTCCGACAGGATCACTCAATCGCTCTCCACCACCTTTGGAGGTGTTAGCCACTTTGATCTCAGGGCTTCCAGTCGATAGTGCGCTCAGATGTTTTTTCACGTTATTTCAGTTGTTCTTTTCCATGTATACATAAATAGAAAAGAACAACTTTTGAGTGATCCTGTTGGACTTCCAGATCCAGACAGACAAAATGGTAGGCCTAGTGGTGAACCACTAGGCAGACATTGTGGTGGTAGACAAACAGCAGAGGAAAGCTATTCTTGTGGATGTAGCAATACCAACAGATTGCAACATCAGGAAAAAGGAACACGAGAAACTAGAGAATTACCAGGGCCTCAAAGAGAAACTGGAAAAGGCCTGGAGTGTGAAGGTACATAGTGGCAAGAGGTCAAGGTGGGAATTAGACATCACCTCATTGGATGTGCCTTCATTACATTGTGCTGGTGGTTCCAAACACAGAGGGATAACCTTTTTTTAGCCTTCCCGGTTCAAACCTATGCCAGGGTGCTGGAGGGGAGAGTCATAAAATGAGAGTTTTGATGAGATTCCGCAAGCCACAAATCGATGCACTACAAGATGCTTAACTAATGTGGTTTTGCTGAATTTTATGCTGAACTTTTTACTGAGCAACTTTTACTTGTAATTAAGTAAAGCTTGTTTTTTTATTTTTATTGTTCTTTGAAATACAAGAACTTCCACATTAGTTGGTCTACCCTTAACGTGACATATCATTCACAATTCACCTGCAACAGCAATGTTTAATATAAAAGTAGCCTTTAGCTATTTTGGGGTATAGCGTGGCACATCTTGACATGAAAATATTTGCTCACTTTGTCTTGGAAAAGTTCTCTAAATCTGGTTATGAGGCCAACAGTTGTCAACAGTCCCATGCGAATTATATTTGGTTCAGGACGCAGGCTAAAATACTTTTTTTTTGCTTGTTTTTTGAATGCACTTTCAGACACACTGTGATTCTTAAATATATAAATTATAATCCCCCTCCATTTCTATTTCTGGCTTTAGATAATAAAAAACTGTTAAAAGCAGTTCATGATTTTATCCACCTTGAAAAAAAAAAAGTTAGGTCCACACAAAGAATTGTTAGATTTAAGTAATTAGGCAAGCATCTCCATGTTCAGGGTCTATCACTGTTTATGTATTTACTAAAGAACAATCAGGGTTTTCTTTGGTAAAGACTGTCTTATTTCATAAGTTAATAATTTAGTTAAAAATATAAATAGGTAAAATGTTGATAAAAGTTTAAAATGGTTAATATTTTTGCTAAAAGGTAAATTCATTATATAATTTAAGTTGTTTTAAAAAGGTTTTATAAAAATGTCAGAGTGAGACATCACCGCCATAGAGGATTGTTTACTTCCTGTTCAGAGTGTGCGCTCCTGTTTAGCATTGCCGATCTTTGACGTTTAAACGCACTTTCTACGATTGAGCCTGGGAAAATCCTCGTCTTTTTACAAAGTAAATGTTATACAAGTAGTCTTCATTAAAACAAGAAAAGCACGCCTTGTGTACGGAGAGTTCTTCACAAGTTCGCTGGCTGTCTTCCTTCACATTGTCACGTGTCGTGAGGACACCACAATATTTGTTTGGCAAAATTCTGAATTTCTAGGATCAAGTGACCCTAAGTCTATAAGCCATGTAACAGCTACTTAACAGTTTGCTATAAGGCAAATTTGTTTGTATGCTTTATGCCAGAGTCCATGTCTGATAATTACACAATTTATATATATATATATATATATATATATATATATATATATATATATATATATATATATATATATATATATATATATAAAAATGTATACATAAATAAAATTGACTTTTCCTGTATCACGTACTGTGCAAAAAAATAAATTACAACACTCTTATATTGCTTGTATAAAAAACTATTTGAAATAGTTTAAGGTTGCACACTTAACATTATGCTTCAACTTGTTATTGCTTTCTGCATCACATTGCAACATTTATCTCACACAATCTTAGTTTGAAATCTGATCGTTAAACATCCTCATAATGTAAAGGTTATGTAGAACATAAAGGTTTTATGTCTTTATGATGGACATGTAATCAGTTTAGAACTCAATCTCACACAACAGTGATCTGACCCCAGAGAACCAAAGGTCCTGATTAGGAAGGTGCATGCACAGTTCTTTTAACATCGTACATTTTTTTTACCACCAATAACGCTAAGTGAAACTATTGCTTGATTATATAATACATTTACTGGCTTTACTGACCTGATCAATTGGGTAGAAATTACTAACAGAAGCCTTAGAAGCGATGTTTCTATAGAAACCTCAAAGAAGCTTTTTATTTATAGTACATTATTATTCCAAATTGAAGATTATTCTACAATAAGTTATTCTCCTACAGAGAGCCTAAGATAATGCACATTTACTGACACTGTAGTATACAGAGGGTAACATACTTCTTAACTACATGAGTGTTGGTATCAGTTTAAATATTGATAATTGAGTCATTGACTCAGATAAAAATCAAGGCATGAGGAAAAAAACAACCCGAAATAAGACATCAAGTATGTATGCTTTTACCACCCTAAGCTATGGTATTGAAAAATCTTTTTAAAGACATCAGTTAATATTAACCAGGCTGATAATGATTCGCAGAAAGCAGCATGGCCTCTTTCTAAATAATGACAGATTACAGCCAGTTTCTTGGCTTTCTATGCCTTTTTATGCAACCGGTTTTATAATTAAAGTATTCATTCTTTTGTTCCTGTTTCTCGCACAGAACTAACTTTGTTGACAATATCTGATTTGATTTCCATATCAATGACCCCAGAAGTAAGATCTCAACTGTGAAAAGATATCATGTGTTTATTAGTCACTTTATCTACTGTATGCAGGTCATGCTGTTCCAGAAAATGCAAGTACTGGGCACACTCTGTAAATAAGTGATACATTAGAACTCATCGAGATACGACATGATAGTTTCAGCCTAAAGCTCATTTCAAGTTGCTACATGTCTCTGAACTGATAAAGTGGTGTTCAAACCCAGTAGTTTCAGTTTGTGGTAGGTTTGCAAAATAAGTCGTCACACACTTTGGATCTGACCTGTCTGTACAGTATCATCTCAACTACCTTATTTCTTACTTATATCTAACACATTGGACTGTGTAACCCTCATCTGTCTTTGCATAGTGGTCGGGTGTTGCAGTTGCTTAGGTTTTCTGACTCTGATGTAATGTGAAATCATCATATCAATGAAACTCTTTGTTACAGTAGGCATTTATTTAGTGCACGGAAATATTTATTTTGGATCTTAAACAGTTCATAACAAGCTACAATATGTTTGCCAAAAAAACATGACTTAAACTGCATCCACCTAATAAGAAAACAAAAGGCTCTAATCCGTGAGCGTCTTGTCCTCGAGATCTACTTTCCTTGAACTCTAAGATGCAACTCTGCCCCAACACGGTTCAATAAAATGAATGGCTCATTAGCAGGCATGCTGTAGAGATGATTCAATTATTTCCGGCCTATGGCATAAAAACTAAACACAATATTCTAGGATTTATTTTGGCACTCCCATCCGAAATAATACTTTTTATTTTTATTGTTTGTGTTTTTCAAACGTGGACTATGCATTTTGAATAGGACAGGGATCTGGTCCATACCAGAAGCCAAATGTTAGCCTGTTTTATTTCTTTCGCAACCAGTTTTTATCTGTTTGGACACATTGTCCTGTTTGAACTCCCATTTTTTGTCAAACATTTAAGTATCTAGCTGCTGATATAAAGTGAGACTGAAGATCCACATTCAAACCAGTTTACTTTTCAGGTGAGATGAGTGAAACCTCTGCAAAGTTTGGTGTTAATTAGGATCAAAGGTCACAAACACATGTACAAACCTGCTTTAGGGATGTCAGTTCTAAAATTTCATAGAAACCTTGTTGCATACAAAATTACATTTAAAGTTTTACAAGCATTCAGTGAAGATTTCTTTAACAAATATCAACATTCGTCCTCACATATCTCCCAACCATCATCACTGTCAGTTGGGTGTCCTTCATTGGTGGAGAGATCAGCTGACTGCACAGTGAGACTGTTTGAAACTACCTTATATAATCTTGTCTTTCAGTGTTAGCAGGATTACTGCTTTGTGCTTCATTACTTTGGTATGTTCTGCTTAATCCCCAAATCAAGGCTTAGTTAACATGTCCTTCCAAGAAATAGAATGGGTAAATTAACTATTTATTTACTTGCATACAGCAGTCTGTACAATTCCATAAATGCATGCTTTGTTCAAAGGTTACCTCTGTGAATTTAAGTGAAGCATTCATTCCAATGATTACTGAAGCAGAGTAACTTGTGCATATTGCACAACCTCCTTCCAGCTGTGTTTATCTGGAAACATGCTGGACGGGATCCAGAGTACTACCCGCTGTCCTTTTCAGGTCTTCCACTACTGCAAGAAAAAATATGTCTCCTCAGGTTTTAATTAGTTATTTAAAGTTGCTTAATAGTACAAAATAAGACATTTAGATTCCTTTTCAGTTTTTCAGAACTGATAAACAGCCCCTCAACAAATCAAGCAAAACATTTTTGTCTTTTTCCTGCACAGTCATTTGATTCCTCAATTTTGTCAAACGTTCCAAAACATTGTTTCTGATCTGTTTCCTGTTAACTACAGGATTTAATGCTCCGTGACTTTTTTAACCAGAGAAAAGTGTTGGCATCAGCAATCAAGAGGGAACTGAACTTTGTCTTCCATCTGAAGAGAAAAACAACAGGCTGAGTATAAAAGGGGGGAGCAAATGAGGAGGAGCAATATTTTTGTTCGAGGAGCTGCAGAGAGATCAGAGGATAGCAGAGGCAAAGCGCTAGTTTACACTAAAGGTAAGTGCCTGAATCCTTAAAAACAAAACTTTTTAGCAGGATTTGTGATTGATATTTGCATGAGTAGAACAGTATTAACACAAGGCAAGTAATGGAATGCAAAGTTTTGGCGTCATGCATAGGCGTCGTGCATATAGAAACGAAATAATAACTTGACACTTGAGATAAAGTCTGTCTTCTTATACATGCTCAAAAAAAAATCAAGTGAAAACATGTTGATGACCAAGACTTAAAAATGCTCTGCTTTTCTACGTTTTAATGAAACTGCAGTGAAATCAGCTGGATTTTACTGCACTCAACTGATTTTGTTGTTTTGTTTTTTGCTGAGTTTGAAAGATTTATTTCCTCTCTCTATCATGTTTTTAATTTCACTTCTCCTTTCTTAACTTTACTCCTCCTACCAACTGGTTTTCTTTTTTTGTCTTGTTTATGTCAGACTGGGGCCAGGAGGAGGGGCCAGGGAGATGTGGGTGCGCCTCAGCCTGCTCCTCACTCTCTGCCTGCTCCATGGGGGCGGGGCAGAGAGTGAGGGCGGCGGACCCCGCTGTCACACTCCACCCACTTGGATGATCGGGGAGGTTGAGCCAATGCAGGGCTCCCAGGGCCAAGTAACTGTGGTGGCCCTGTTGAAAGCCAGCTGACTGTTCTGCTTGGTGCAGGCCTCCAGGTATGTATAAGCCCGCAGTTGGATAGGCCGTCTTCCACTTTAAACAATAATAAAAATAACAAAAACTGAAGTAAAGAGCAATGTACAACAAAGATGTGTTGTGTTTTTGCCTGTACCATAGATTGGTTTGACTTAGTCTAAAAGTAAAAGCCACTTCTTTACCTGTGGCTCGTGTAAATTGAATTGGGTTTATTTTATTCTATGTAATTTCCGTACAATAAAAGTATTAAAAGTTCTACATAATAATATGACCCATATTTCTGTATGTCCTTTAGGAAATATCTGCACTATTTGTTTTTCTTTTTCTTTTCTTTTTTCCAAAGAATCTGGAGCAATTCAAGAACAGATGAGACTTATTAAGATCTGTCTAGAAAGACTTAAAACTATATTTCTGGCATGGGAAAAAGGCTGTTCTTGGTCCAAGATATACATTTTACAAGTAAATAGGAAATATGGTACTTTAAAATAGTAATCAACCCTATGTTTCCTGCTGTTTTTTTTCATACAGACTTGATGGCCTGCGCCAGAAATTGGAGAGTCAAGGACTGAGAGATGTGGTATACATGGTCATCAACCACAAGGGGGAGCAAGCGCAGCTCCTCCACCCCGTGTTGGCTCAGAGGCTTTCAGATAAGATCTCACTGTACAAACAAGTGGAACTGCAGCCTGATGTTTGGCAGAATCTGAATGGGAAGAAAGATGACTTCATCATCTATGACAGGTTGGTTACATCCTTCGGGTTCATTTTTATAGAGTGCCGGAATGACTGAGTTTTATGGTGGACACCTTTCCTAATCTCACAATGCATTTTTGTCTCTGTGAACGCAGGTGCGGCCGTCTTACCCACCATATTTCCCTTCCTTATTCTGTCATTGAACATGGCCACATTGAAAGTGCAATCAAAGAAGCATACTGCAATCGCATGTGTGGAGACTGCTCACATGAGGTATAGACCACCCATCAAGGCAGCAAAATGACTACGTTGGAACATTGTAAATGCATTGAAGCACTTTTTTTCTTTACAGATTGCTGAGACTCCAGTAGAATGCAAAGCAAAACCAGCTGCACTCCCAGCTGCAGGAGACCACAGTCGCCATCATGGTCATTCTCATAATGGTCAGCGTGGTCATCACGAGCATGGGCACCATCGACATCACCATGCCGATGGTTCTCACATGGAGCAAAGTCAGCAAGGGGTTAGGCCACAGGGTCATGGTTTCGCTCATGGTCAGCATGACCTAGACTCGCTTCAGTTACAGCAAGCAGTGGACACACAGCAGTTATTGCAGGAGGCCGTAGCCGTCCCAGTTAGGCCTTGAGTGGCAGAAAGGGAAGGGTGTAAGTCAAAGTTCACCTGAGAGGGAAGAGCAGGCTCTGAAAACGAAACTGCTCCCAAAGTCAGCTGATGCTGACACTGACGAAGGATGTTTGGCGAGGCGGTCAGTGACGAGTTGCTCGGGCTCTGACACTGTGATGAGGCACTCCCAGCCTCCTGTCAGTGACAGGGCCTAACGAGTGAGGCAGCCGCCGATGTCAGGGAGACCTGACAGTGACGCATGCCCTCTGCTGACTGACAGCAGCCTCAGCCAGCTCCGTGAGCCTGAGCCCCCGGTGTTGGGAGCTGAGCATGAGAGCAGCTGTAAGCTGGATCTGATGTCAGCTATTAATGCTGGGGCCAAGCGCTCTTATTACCAACAAGTATTACCCTGGGAGAGAGGTCAGATCAATCCTTAATATAAATGCTGGGAAAGATGAGAACAAGAAACACGTCCAGCTGTTATATTCCAACTTTTGATTGCGCATTTGATGAAGGTATCACATGTCAACTTTCTTGCCATGTAGTGCCATGGATTGCCTCCCCCTCTCTCTCAGGTGGTCAGTGGAATATAATGTCCAAAAACTAACTATTTCAAGTCATTCTCGCCTTCTTTTATGAAACCAGATGCGGAAACTATGCTCTAGTGGCGTCTGTATGATGTCTGGCAGGAGAGAGAGAAGTGGTTAGTTTTAGAACATGATAAACCTTTTAACTTTTAGAGAAGAAAATATCTGCAAACACAAGAAAACAAGAATACCTTCAAGTCTAAAAAAATTAAAACATAATAGTGGTGTTTTAGACAAAAGCACTGGTTAATTTTTTGGGAAAACAAACCTTAAAAGTTTCTTATGGCTCAGATTTGTTTCGATTGGTCAGTCCTGAAAATATAAGTTACTAACATGAGTTTCTTTCTGTTTTGCTCTCAATATAGCATACATGAGCTTAACAGATATTTTAGAATATAATTTTAACAACTTTTAATAATCTTTAATAAAAATTAAAAAAACACAGTGGAGGCGTAGAAAAAAAGGATAATACGAGTGATAAGGTGTGATCTGTTCTGTGCTTAATGACGGTTTCTGTGGGAAGATAACAAGTCACCATGAAATCCTGATGCTAGTCCAGATAATTGCATTAGGTTGAAGTTGTTGGACATAAAAGACTGTGAAAAGTTTAATAAAGATGTTTTACTTATTCTTGTAGTTTGTGTTTATGTTCTTCACAAAAAGTGCATTGGACATGTCTTCTCACTCCATGCATAAACATTAAGTTACAACGTCAAACATTTCATGTAAATTTTATTATGATAACATAAAATGGTGAATAATTGTGGACGGGAAGAAATATCAATATTGTTTTTACTTAAAAAAAACAACTTATAAAACAACCCTAAAAAGTCTACTTGGTAATTGTATTCAGCCTATTTTGATGCTATTAAGGTTGAAAGTTGTAGGGTATTTCCTTGCTATATTTACAGATCTACAGATCATGTTTGTCTATTCTTCTTTGAAAAATTGCGTATGTTACACCGGAAGGGGAAAACCAGTGAACATCAATTTTCAAGTTAAAATTCTATAACAAATACTCTGGTACCTAGCACTCCATTGTATCCCTGCTGTACAGTATTTGTAGGGTCTGGCTGCTGGAAGGGGAACCTCTATCACAGTGTTTTTCATCCTCTAACAGGATTTCCTCCCAGACTGTTTTGTGATTAGCACCATCCATCTTCCTATCAACTTACAGTTTTGTTAACAGTTTATCCCACCTGAGCAGTGGGTCTCTGCTGCTCCTCCAGGGATACCATAGGTCTGTAGAAGGGCTAACTGACCAATGCTCTGTGTGATGTTTGAAACTTGGTAAATTGCTTTACTTGTTGAACATCTGTTAAACATCTTCACATACCGTATTTCTCCCGGATCTTTTTCATTAACTCCTTGGTCTTTATGATGCCGTTTGTTCTCTGATACTGTCCAACAAAGCACGAGGACTTCCCAGAGCGATGGATTTCTGTTGAGATTAAATCAAGCACAGCTTAACTCGTTTTACTGATTAAGTGTGACGCCCTGGCCTTTCTGCTTGCCTCACATTTCCCCTTCGGCTAATTGCCGTTTTTATTTCACCTGTGCTTCTTTCACAAGTTCCTATCAACTCTCATTGTTCCCACTTGTGTTCCTAGCATTTGTGAGCAAATAATTAAAAGCCTGCAATTAAATCTCCAGTGTTCAACGTCTTGTTTCTCTTGTTAATGACCTAGTTCTGTTCCACTGTTTTTCTTTTTCACCTTGCCTTCTAGATATCACCTTCTTCTTTTTTATTTTTTTTGTATTCTGGATGATTTCCCCATTTCTGTTTTTGGACTCTGGCGTCCTGCCTAGCTCTCAGATCTGTCTGCTAATTCTGCCTCTTCGGTTCAGACCCTGTTTCAGCCAAGTCCCTTGGTTTGTTTACTGCTGTCCTTTGTTTCACCCTCAGTTTGTTGCATGACCCAGTTCCGAATCAAATTTCACAAGCAGACACCATTACACCTTTTTTTTTAAAATCTGGATTAATTGTTTTTTTAAATTGTGGGTCCTTCCTTTTATGCCGCTAGTTGCATAAAATTTTTATGGATTTTTTTTACACCTTTGAAATAGTAATTTGTAAAATAAATTAATAAAATCCTGTTACAGTCATTATAAAAAAAAAAAATGTGGCTATGATGTAACAAACACAGAAAACTTCAAGGGGTGGACATACTTTTGCAAGGCACTGAATTAACCTAACAACTGATTGACTTCAATACTGGACTCGGAAGGGTTTTATTGCCTTTTAATTGCTAAAATTATAATTTAATCAGAATTATTTTTGACAGATTTGTGTGAAACATTGATGGATTTACCCAAATTTAGCAGCAGATGGCGTTCAATATCTACTCAGCATAAAACCAGCAAGTATGTTTTTTACTGGCATGATTGATCTGATGATGATAGTTATTGAGAATTTCATTTGATAAAGTTATTTTCAAGGGTCTTTTATGCACAAACATTTTACTTTTAAATGTTTTCATGAAAATAAAACTGCAATGCAAGAACATTGTTAGCAGACATATCTATATTAGTTGAAGCTTTACAAGTTTTGTTTGTTTAAGCTGGCATCTGAATATTAATAAAAAAACATCTCTAAATAAATCAGAAAACTCTTGATCTTAATACAAATTTGGATTAAAGTATTTTGTCTACTTTTAAAATGTCAAATAGAACCATCATTATGCAAAATGCCACAGACAAGAAGAAGACCTTAAGCAAGTTCTTTCCGATACAATCACTAAAGCATTGATATCTGTCTGGGAGTGCAACACCGTGTGCTCAATGTTATGTGGCTGAACTGCCTGTTGGGCTGTGTGTCTAAAAAGGTCAACAAGCAAACGGAGGTAATAAATGAGGCTGAGATGGACAGCTTGTGTGGGTGTAATTGGACTGAAGATCCAGTACAGAGGAACAGTGACTTATGGGCAATTACCTGCAATGTCCTGAGCTGAGACAACGAGCTGTGAGTGGCCACCTCTCTGATTCAATTAACCCCCACACAGAGCAGCGCAGTACACAGCCTCTGTCTTAATTGTCCAATATGCTTTCCCATCGGTGCACAACTGCTTCTGCAGACGTTCCCACCCCCCTTCCCTTAGTTACCCCAGCACTAGCAAAGACAGAATCATGATAGTTGTGAGCTAATTCATACAGACTGGGTCTCTGTGTGGCTTATAAAAAAAGCAAACATCCACCCTATAGTCAACACATTCATGCATGCATGTGTGCAATACAGTACAAACCACATAAACTAATTTGGATTTAAACTCCAAAGGTATATATTATCATGAAGAACAACCTTTTTCAAACTGTGGTTTGACCTAGCATGCTGCTTTCATGC
The DNA here is from genome assembly GCA_032876305.1 of Orestias chungarensis. NCBI lineage: Eukaryota > Metazoa > Chordata > Actinopteri > Cyprinodontiformes > Cyprinodontidae > Orestias > Orestias chungarensis. The sequence continues at coordinate 1,363,603 of JAVLVB010000702.1, read as the reverse complement.
TTTTAACAAAGCATTACAATTTATTATGGCAAGGCCAAAATTGACTTAACTGTCAATAATGGGCTGATAGTAGTGATAATTGAAATGTGTTTCGGTTAACTAGGTTACCCTTTTCAATTTGAATGTTTGATTACATATTAAAGCTAAAACCCGCCTTAGATGGCCATTATACCTCGGCAGTGCTACAGTGTACATTATAACTGAGGTCTTTGACACAAGAGGACATTTTATTCATGTAAAAATGGTAAACTTCCAATTGGTTTACCATAAAAAAAAATGTTTTTTAAACTAAACATATCTTATGTTCACCAAGTATCAGCTTTTATCTAAAATTGGCGAAGTACGTGTTTGGATTAGAGCTGCCTCCAATAACCTTTTTAAGTCTTAAGGTCTACATTTCTGTAACTATTAATAAGTAATATTTTAAAATACAGAAAGTTGATTTTTACCATGCCAAGTTAAAATGTGTAGAATGACTGAATAGGTTAATAAGATGTTGTCTTTGATCCAAAATTGAAGACTTCCTCTTGGTTATTTTAACAAGAAATTTCTGTATGCTTTGAAGGTTTTGATCAGCTTGTTTCAGCATCATTTGCAATTTTAGGCAAATTTAAAATATGTAGGAGTTTGCATAAATTGAACATGTGTCAAATTTATAAAATGGTTCTTCTGCTTCAAAATGACCAACCTGTGTCTTCAGAATTGAGACATGGGGTCTCAATACTTTTGAGTTAACAAATACTGATTTTCCAAGCTTCAGTTTAGAGGGAAATATTGAGCCATTTAAAATACCGTCTTTCCATCTGACAGCCTTTTGTTTTAATACATTTGATCAACACTGCTGTGTAAAATGTTGTCAATTTACTTTGAATATTAACATAAGTAGAAAATTACTTAAAATAATAAATATTAGCATATCCAAAGGCAATACCACCACTACAGCTCAAATTTAGGACAACAAAGTGGGTGTTTAATTTAGATAACCTTACTTTGACCTGTCTTTGAATGTGTGTATAATCTTTTGATGAAAGAAAAAGCTGCACAAGATGCCATTATACGTGTTTTATTGAGAATTTATGTAACGCACATATGACACCAACAAGAAAACAAAAACCGGAAAATCCCAAAAGATCAATGCATTCCTTGGCCCTAGGGAAAGCAGCAATGTTTTACACAAGAAAATTGGCTCTGGGATGCAGAAAAAGACAATTATATGGAGTTATAACAATTAACGAAGCTAGCATAGAAAAACTTTTAAACTTTATTGTAGATATTTCATAATTTGTTGTCTGTTTCCAGTTGTATGGGGTTGAATGACAAATGGCAGGAGACACACAGGAAGAGATATAGACTGGAGCCAAGGAAAAACATTTAAAAAAAAGTAGGCTGTAGTAAAGTCAGTACTAAAGTTCAGAATCAACCAATTTCCCTAACTGAAAGACACAGGGTCTCAATGCTGATAGATACATAAACAATAACTGACCACCAAAAATTCCAGCTAAATTACTTCCAGACTCGAGAGAACGACAAAAGTCAGCCTTAAGCGCAGAGCTGCAGGCCAGAATGAGTCGTTAAAAAATAATTCACCCCTCTCATAAAGTACTTTGTGGTCATGAAAAGCAAAAAACACAGAGACACAAATAAGGACATGAAGTTGAAAAGATGAATATATCACATAACATATATTTTATGACTATAAATGCTCTTTCTGGTTTAATCGCCTATAAACTCTATTGGAAACATTAAATACTCCATTACAGTACAACAATCTAGCATTTTGTTAGTATTAAATATGCTTTTTTTTATATAAACATAAACTCTATATAACAAAATCAAAGCTTATTCATATTGTAGTTTCCTCAAAGTTTGATTTTTGTGCTGACCAGAAAACGTAATGCTGTTCTGTAGTAACAATGTAAATCACACACTTGATTTAGCAAAAGATACAAAATCTGAATACTATTTCTAAATATCACATATATGCTCTATGTGTACAAAGTGCATCCTCTAAAGTCCTCAACATTCATAGCTTTCAAATAACAACTGCCAATTCTGTCACTGTGAAATGAGCAATATGGCAAAAAAAGAGAGAAAAACAAACACTTAAGGTAGTAAACATCTGCACAGATGGCTTAAAGAAAAAAAAAAGCACCTCCTAAGTTCTTCATCTTGCCATCACTATTACAAACACTGGTTAAAGCATTTCCTAAGTTTTATGATTGCATTGTGTATTCCAGTTACACATTCACAGTTTTTCGAACCAGTCCTTTTAGTGTCTGTTCTTGCTGCGTGAACATGATGAGAGCCTTCTGTGATCATTGGACACTGTGACACTCTTCAAGCAAACAACATATCTAAAAAAAACCTCACACTTTTCTATTATGAACTGATTGCTGCTCTATCTTCACTTTAACCCACTGATAAAAAAACAAAAAAAAACATAATTAAAGGAGAAATACATGCACCAAGCAGCATCATTGTGTAAAAGTATGATCCTAGATATACAATCGTGTATATTTGTAACTTTACAGCACAAGCAAATGTATTAAGACATTCTGCAGCAGCTTTAATTTGCTGGTATTGTCCACTAATGGCAGGAGCAGCAGGAAACTGTATTTCTTAGAGAGAAATGGCACAAAATTATCAAATTCACATTTTAAACCTGTACTCGTAGATTCAACTTATACAAAAGACCAATTTTAGCCATGTATTTATCTCTAGAAGCCCAAGAAAGCAGCATAAATCAGACTGGTTGTGTTTCGCATTCACTGTTAGCATTGTTTTGTTCACGGTAAAGTTTCAGGTGCATTTCTAAAATATTCAATACTATTTAAATTTTCCTTTATTATTGTAATTTAGATCAAATGTACCTGTCAGTTTAAGGTTATTAATCCCCATGTCATGTACCTGTTGACATAAAAATTTATGTTTTCGACACAAAGCAATGATAATGGGATGAACAGTAATAGCTTATGGTATATTATGTAAGTTCTCATACATACTACACTACTAGCATGTTATTAAAAATATTTATGACCGAAACTTGGGATTAAAAATAAAAGGCACCTAATTATTTTTCCAGCACTGCTTCTACTTGTAAAACCAACTATAAAAAGCTATAATTGTAACTGTAAGAAAATGGGATGAATAATTGGATTAGGCTGCCTGTTTTTAATAAACACTAAATATTTCCTAATAATAAGCCCTAAATTAAATCCAAGTGAAACACGAAGCTTATCAACCAAAATTCCACATATTTTCGAATGCCCTCAAAGCTCAAAATCTATGTATAAATGCTAAAAAAAGAATTTTCTATATAAAAAGTGTACTAAGCTCTCAACCCATGTTGAGCACACTATATGAAAATGAAAGAGATGTTAAGTACAACATCTTATTATTATAGGGAATGTTTTTTTTTTGTATGTAGTGTTATTAAACAAGTATATGTTGTTCAGATCTTTAGTTTCTTGGCACAGAAAAGATTTCCATTCATCTATACAGTTAACTATATAGTTAACAAAGGTACCTTGTTGTTTACGGATATGCAGAAATCCAAATCACAAAAGCATAGTTCCATAGCACTTAAACAAACATTAATACTTTAATAGGCACAGGCTGTGACATAGTAATCGTGGAAGATAAATACTATGTGAGCTACTAACATCTATGCTACACTTTCACAGTCTCTCAACTTATTCCAGTTGCCGTCCCTGCAATGACCAAACAAAATATATGTAGAACAGAATTTCTCCCAAGAAAGTTTTAAAAAGTCCCTTTACTTTTGTTTAATGAAAAGAAGAAATTTACCGTCAAGTAACACTTGGGGCTATTGTCAGTTAGGTAACACGTTAGGCAGCCCTCACACAGAGTAAGACTGTCTAATAAAATGTAGGATATTTCATGACATTTGAATATTGAATGCTGCAAACAATTTTCCAGAGTGAAGATAAGCATGTCCATGTTGCTTCTGCTATAAGGATCAGATCTGGACAAGTATTTGTGCCAACAATCTACCTAATTTGCAAATACAGGAGAGGTTTCCGCACCCCTGTAGTCAGTTTCAGTCATGGTGTGAATGACGGAAAAAGGACATTTTATTAAAGCAATCAATTCATAAACTTGTCCGTTGCATTAGCGTATTCTTTACAGAGAGCTGTCCAGTGCAGAGTATGCAATTTTGTCCGGTATCCTGACCTGGTGAGCACTCCATTTCAAAAAGAAGCCCAGTGCAGTCGCTTTTTGGTAGACCTTATCCATGACACCTTAACAAAAGCTTAAAAGGGAAATTTTGTGCATGTACAAAAGATCTGAGCTACTGTCACGCTCTATCTGGCGGGCTGTTGCTGTCATGGAGTTCTCTTACATCAGTGTGAAGGGGCCACATGGGCATACGATTGGCTCCCAAATGTAAGAAAATATGAGTAAGTGAATCCTTAACCACAGGGTGACTACATTCACTGACTGATTTTTTGTGTTGATGTCTACATATTTTTTAACTGTATAATTTCTGATTAAAAAGTAACTTCAACATTGTAACAAATAAAACAGTATTTTAATTTCCCTTTAATATTAATCACATTTATTTTAGCAAGTAATTCCCTGCATTCCTGATTGATGTGTAACAAACCATTAAGAAACCCCATTACCTTTGGTTTTATTGTTTGCATTTGGTGCAGCTAAAACTGTATTAGAGATAGAACTATTTTTTTTTAGAAAAAACAAAGTCAGATTGAAATCTGCATAGCTTTGTTTTAAAAGTTTTTTGTTTAAAAACATATCTCTTGTTAAGTGCTAACAGCATGGCATGATAAAATAGGAACTTTGGAGTATGTGGTAAATGTGATAGGCCTCAATCCTCAGTAAGGCAAGTGCTGTTAAAATCAGATTACTGTGTGGACAAAAAAAAAAAAAACATGGCTACCATGTTGGTCTTCTCATTCATATGCTGACTTCACCTCACTTTTTTATATTAAGACTGTAAGGCAATCTAAGGCAGTTTTTCCACACGTGTATATATTTTTTTCACTTACTACAATCATGCATGGATGCAATGTTTGCATTTTGTTTGCATTTTTATGTTCTTAGGCAATGGAAATACAGATTACCAGAAGATAAAAGAAACAAATATCAAATCTTTTGAGAAACTTAATGTCGGGGCTTTTAGGTTGTAAGTCATAATCATTAAAATTACCAGAGACAAATGCTTAAAATTATAATTCTGTGTGAAATCAGTTTTTTTTTTGTATTTACTTTCACTTTTTGAAGTAATTTGCCAAAATTAAGTATTCAGTAAGATTCTGATTTGTTCTGATGTACTATCTCCTAATGTATATCTTCTGATTAATGCACACACTTATTTATCCAGTGTGCTGCAGTTTTTTATTATATAAATATTTTTATTTCCATCAGGAATTAGGTAGGGCCACTGGATCCAGACATTCCTTACAATAAGCCATACATTTGTAGTTAAGATCTGATAGTTCTGCCCACTCATGGTGAGAGATTCCCCAGCAGGTCTGGGGTGATGTATCCTACGGGCACTGGGGCTTTAAGCGGACGCTGTGTCTGGCACACAGAGGGAGATTGGTTGGGAGGTGGGTTAAGGAGGAGACTGTGATGTGTGTCTAACTCCTGCACCACTGTGTAGTCTGCAACAGGGGTAAAGAGCTGAGACTGGGGGGACCCTGGAGGAATATATTGGGACTGGTTGGTGTCTGCTGTGGCAACTGGTTTGGTCTCTATTGGCTGAGGCTGTATGGTTTGGTACCCTGCCCCAGGCACCGATGAGCTGGGGAGAGTGCTGGTCTGCTCGGCATTGTTCTCGGCGGTAAAGCTGCTTCCCTCTGGAACTACAAAAAACAGCTGAAACTGGGGCTCATTTTTCTTCTGTTCCTTGACGTTCTCGATATCTTCACCTTGCCTTCCTCCTTTCTGTGTTTCCTTCTCTGAACCTGAGGTGTTCTCCTGGGTTTTAGGTTGCTGGCCAGGGGACAGCACTACCCCCCCTGTTGGCATAACGTTGCTGACCTGGGCGTATAAGTCTGTGTTGACCCACGTCTGTGGACCCCCAATTTGAGTTTGGATTAGGGAGGCCGGGGCATCCAGGGAGGCCTTGCCGTTCGCAGGTTGGTCTGGCAGCCGAGATGCCACCAGCATCTGCGTTTCATGTTCTGGCAGATCTGTCCTGTAACAACTTGCCCTACCCGAGTCATCATCAGGGAAGCTGGAGGAAATAGCAAGGTGAAAAGAAAGTGAAATTAACTTTTATTCCAAGACACACATCCATATGAAAACATTCACATGAAAAAATCCTTGAATTACCAAATAGTGCTGAAGCCCTCTACATTCCTGCTTGGGACACTAAGGAGTCTTTGAGTATCTGAATTACAGTTGTCTTCCTTATCACCACCTTCCGCGTCCTCTTCATCCACCTCAATGAACTCCACCCAAGGTTCTTCTTGGTAGAAATCTGTTGCATAGGCTGGTAGGCCATCAATACCGCCACCATTCAGGATAAAATTCAACTCATCTAGTTTCCCATTCTGCATATGTATAAAATTTTGACAAAAACATTTGAAATCAACTTTCTGCACTTTAGAATATCACAACTGACATATAGGTTCTGTTACATATTATAATTAGCTTCATAGATTTACCACATTTTATTTGCAACTAGGTGAGATTTCTCTCGTTAAGATTATAAATGCACATGATATACCATGTCATAATTAAATCATTCAGTTAAAAGCTCTTATTCTCCTTATTTAACTTCCTGTTTTAATGTCTGTAACAATAAACAATTATGTAACCTTATGACATGAATTCCTTCTCTGCCATCAATTTGACCAATTTTAGATTTTCTCAGCAATTTAATTGCTATTGTATAATAAATAATAATATAGACTTATAAAAGAGGTGCCACAACTTTGGACAGTGAATGAACTATGTGTCTTGAACAAACTCACACAAGATGTAGGGTTTTAGAATAAATAAGGCCTGAATCCAATTAAATTGAAAGATTTATACAAATAAAACATAAAAACAAAAGCAATACCTTCAACAGTTCTGAATCAATTCCTTTGATTTTAGGTGCAGGAACAGGGGGCAAGAGAGTCATCATTATTCTGAAATAATAGAAAAATGTGATACAGTTAAAACGTTAACATTAACATCTCCAATCAAAAAATCTGATTAATCGTTGAGTTTATCAAGGAAAGTAGGTAGTTATTAGCTGAATAATACCTACCTATAAATATCATACATGATGAAGCATTTTGGAGCAAGTTTTTGCTTGGAGGATTTGTCTGAGAAGTTCTATATCATTGTGTTTGCAAGCAATTGTTCTTTAAGGTCAAATCAAGGTGTTTTTTTGTGGACTCTGGGCTGTATGATTGAAGATCTATATTTGCTGAATCTAATTAACATTTGGTGCTGGTAGTGGAATTATTTTTTAAATATGTTTTGAATAGGAAAACCCCTTTAAATCAAAACCATACTTGTTTTATTCACCTTTCCAGATTTCTTACTTTCCTTAACTTTTATTTTACCTATCTACTTCTTGTATTTACACTTTTGTTTATTTTTGCTAAAATTGACCCAGATTATTTTTTTATTTAATTTTTTTACAACTTTTCCCCATCAGACTTTATTGGGTGAGCACTAAACCTCCAACTTTAGTAATGATGTTTAATGAAAGACAGTATCAATATTCAATTCCATCAAGTGGCCCCTCTCAAATTCTTTTAATACCAATTAAATTTCCTTACCCGAGTTATAAACTGGTACAATCTTCTTTCTAATTGGCTCAAACTGTTCTTTCATTAATTTTTTACATTTTATTCTAGCCTAATTAAAATTTTTAATATGCATTAAATAACTTAAAATTATCTTTTTTTTAAAACTGATATTAAATATGGCCTTGTCAAAACAAGTCAGAAATGCCAAACTTTGTTTACCTTCCAGAGTTTAAAACATAAAAGATCATGACTTTAAAATTAAAAACTTTTCCTAAATCTAGTAAAGTATATTCAAAATACCAAATATTTCATTGTTCTCTTCTTAATCTAAAAATAATTCTGCTTCTTGCAAGGGGAGCAACATGTAGTCAAATTGTTGCATGCTTCTTTATATTGCATTAGCAAATTAAGAATTTCTAAGGCGGAGGTACCAGTAAAAGAGAAAGAGAGAGTTCCTACCTCTGCTGTTGAGAAACAACAATCAGCATGATGACAATCAAGACCCCCACAATTCCAAAAATGAGAACCGTAGTGAATGGGACTGGAGACTCTGAAACAAAGATAATTTATTGATTCAAGCTGCATCCTTATTTTTGTAGAATCACATAATTTAACAAGCAATAAAGCATGTATAAATTAGAGATGCTCCACCACCTTTGCTGTGAATTTCTGTAACTTCAATGAAGATGGAGTCACTGAACTCTCCGAACTTAACGAAGGCCTGCATCCTGGAGCGTATGTGCACTTCGTACTCTTTTCCTATTTGCAGGCCGTAGATTGTCTGCTGGGTACTTGGCTGCTTCTCCAGCTAAAAATGGGGATTTTACAGAACAAATAAAAACACTTATGAATGTAATGTTGCTGAATATAGTTGGAGCAGACAGCTGTTCTGACACATGCAACAAGAAAATAAACATTATAGCTAACTTAGAACTACACACTGAGCCAAGCAGTCCATACCTATTTTTGGTACCTGTAACTATGACCTTTTCAAAGTTGGTACAACTGTCCAGACCTTTAACATATATACAATTCAAGACATGTTGGCATAACAGAGGCATCTGATGCTATTTTTAAGTTTGCATTTGTCAAGCGGGGTGGTCAGGCAATAATAAATAAACCTGTACAAGGTCTCATGGCCTCTGACCCACAGATCCCTCCCTTCCCTTCCTTCAGTGAGTTTTCTCAGAGTGTCCTGCTCTGGCTTCAGAGGGCTTGCCAAAAAAGCTACGCTGCATTTCAGCCTCAAGAGTTCAGGACAGAGTTCAGACGGTGGAGGGGAGAAGAAGCAAAACACAACACTCTGCGGCCTAAAAACAATGTACCTTTAAAAGCAGGTGAAATTTGTTTCATTTTGCGTTATCTTATTGGTGGTTTTTGCAGTTAGAGAAAAAGTTTAATGGGAAAACTCACTGCTTCCCAGTTGGTGGAGTTCCTCTCTCTGTACTGGATTTCGTACTCAATGCGCATCCAGCCCACGCCAACGTCTGCAGAAGGCGGGGGTTCCCAGCTGACTAAGACATCGTAACTGAGTCCAGAGGGGCTTATATTCAGCAGGGTCCAGTTTAGAGACACGGGCGGGTCAGGACGAACTATAAAAGGGGGGAAAAGGGGCAAAAGTTCAAACGTGAGCATTGGAGAAAACATGCAGCTAGATACATGTTTTAATTCAACTCCACTTTCTAATCTTCCACTCTAAAATACGGCTATGCAAAACCTTAAACTGCATTAGAACATGACTCAGGATGTGTCATGTCTGATTTTTGAGATATTTATGAATGTAAATTAGCAAAACAATTATTCTTTCAATTAAGGGATAGTTTTGAGAGGCCCATATATTTGCAGTGTGATATTTTAGAGGCACAACCGAAATATATTTAATAGGGGAGGCACTAGTAAAAAAACATTAAAATTAACAAAATACGTTGATTCATAAAACTGATTATATATTTTGCAGCCTTACAAATAAATAACTGTTTGAATAAGGTCAGGATCTACAGTGTTATGGTGTTTAGTTTTTGGTATCTTTGTTTAGTTAGATGTGACTTTTTAGTTTATCATTAGTATTCATCTGTTTTTATCAACTGTGTTTAGACACATTTCTGTAGATTTCTGTAGGTTAGTGTTTATTCCTGGTTAAAAATTATATCAGCTTCGGGTTTCTTATTATTCACCAAAGCAATTTACTAAAGAGGAAAGCATAAAGCTCTAATCAGATGGTGTAAAGCTCTAATCACGTGTGTCTACATTTATGTCTAAGACCATGAACACAGCAAGGTAAGAAGTAAAAGACTGGACCTCAATCCTTCATTACGCCGTAGAGAGATTGTAAGCAGTACCAGCACTGGTATGCTCTCCATGCAAAGTTACCACCTCAATGTTTGGTGAAGGTAACTCTCCGCTCAAATCCAAACCGCTCAAATAAAAACGTATATGATTGGCTGGCTGGAAAATCTATTATTTTTTATTATTATATGAAGCCAAAAAATAGTATATAGATTAATGAAAAAGCAAATCATAATGTGTCAGTGGGATGTTCGGCCACTGCGTCCGTGAAGAACCGAGCAGAGGGAGTTCAGTGTAAAGGTCCAACAGAAGCGTCACATGGATGGGCGAGATGCAGTTAAATGACTTTCGAAGTTTTACAGATGTACTTCCTCAAGGCCGCAAACCATCCAACAACACTTAAAAACAAGCTTCTGGAAGTTAAATATTTAAATCGATCAGAAAACAATGCTTCCCGAGCATTATAAACAACACGGCTATGACAGTTCGCATACAAAGGGGGGCGAAAAGCTCACTAGGCACTGAGAACAAAGCTATGCGATTTTCGTCACGGAGCTGCGACATTGGGAACAAATTTCGGCAGTTCGGCCCAACCATGAAGAGCCCTTAAGGGAGAGCTAAGGAAGCCTGAAGGGGAAACCTAGTTTGGCTTCTTGTGTCTGAAATCTCATTCTTTTGAAGTACACAAAACACTTCACTATACATGAAGGTGGCAATGTAGATTGACTCGTAAATCGAAAGCTTTGACCAGCACTATCTTCACCACTGCGGACTGGTACAGCGCACACATCAATCCAGATGCTGCACCACTCCTTCTGTGTTTTTCTCCAATTTCGTGAGCAATACCACATATTACAACTTTACCACTCGGGGCAGGACCTCAGCCCCTACAGAAGGCAATCTACCCTGATGTTACCAACATTGTAGCAGAGAAATACTCGGAAAAATAAAGTGAGTAACGGAGGAAATTCTCCATTTATCTACATTTGTTTTGGGAAACTGTATTGAAAAATGTATTCCAGGTTTTGTTTTTGTTTTCTGGCTCTTTGGCTTGATAAGGACTAAACCTTTTGACAGCTGCTTTTAATTCGTCTGTCAAGTTCTCAGGAGTGATTGTGTGCTGGTCTAGTTCTTTATCTTCAGTGTCTGGCAAACAGTCATTTTATCTAATGTTTTTTTTAGGCAGCAGCAGAGGCTATTTTTTTTTTGCTGGTATGTTTACTTTCAGACCAACAAAGGTTTAAGTAAATCTTGTGACAATGACTAAACACTCTGAAAAGCGTTCTACTTAAAAGCTGAATTCTATGTAACTTAACATTATAAAAAACACCCTCAACAGGAGATCATTACAACTTTTTTTTTTTAAATGTGCTTTTTCCCTCACATTACTATTAAATCTTCTTATGTTGGAACCGCAATATTAAAGGAACATTTTAAGACATTTCTTTGTTCACATATGTGCAACAAAAAATAAAGTGGGGGATACATTTATCAGAAAACATTCTTCTAACTCATAATTCAGCTAAATTAACCCATATGTACATAATGACATTTTAAGGTGAAGATAAAAATACTTATAATATATAATAAGTTGGTTTAGCTATGGCAGTAACTGTCCTAAATTTAATAAACAAATACATAAAAAAAAGAATTGTGCACAAAGTCTACAAACCAATGTTTTCCACTGTGAAACAGTCATCTTCATTGAAATATGTAACGTTTTGGCCACGAAGCTGAACACAGTACGGGATCCAAACGGATGTATGGTTTGCATCAAAGAAGCATTCTTTGTTCTCATGGATGTACTCAGGACATTCCTTCCATTTACTGGTGGGAGAGCTAAACAAGACGAAACAAAAGTGAAAGAAGAAATGGTTATTTCAAAGTAAAGCTTCAGGAAATGCGAACAGAATTCGGTGTTTGAAACTGCACTCACTCTTTTTTCAGGTAAAATACTCTCAGTGCCCCAGGAGAAGACAGGTTGTGGAAGCTGCCGGGATTCCACCAGCAGCGAAACGTCTCCTGGTCCCTTGAGATGCAGTCTGTGAAGTGAGGCCCAAGGGTAGCTGCAAAATCAATCAGAAAAAAAGACAAATTCAGGAAAGTTTGTATTCTATTAAATTTCAAAGAAACATCATTAACCATAAAAGGACATTAAATGTCGCTAAAAGCTATGGTATTTTCTTTAAAGAGCTACTAAACGTGGGGACAGCTGTAGACAGAAAGGATCTCCGACAGCAGCCTGTATTACAGCAGATCCACGGAAGCCTGATTGAAGACACATTGCTTTTGTCTCACAGTCTCATGTAGACCAGGGTCAGGGTAATCCATGATATTCCTGATTTTATGAACAATCATTCTTTACACAATAATCTCAATAAATTAATGCAAATTAGCATTAATCCAAAGTAATCCCCACAACTGAGCAAGTTAAGTTTTTTATGTCCCAGACTCAGATAGCTTCGGTGTTGTCCAAGTAATTACGAAGCATCTTCTCCGCCACCCTGACCTTTTTTTTTTTTTTTACAATGATAGAAATAACGGTCTTATTTTCTCCTAAAAACCATAATCATTTCCATTGGTAAGTGGAATCAGGCTGGTAAATGATTTGTTGTTCATCAACATCTGAGTTCGCACTAACGATCAACTCCCCCACAGATTTAGCACCTTGAGAGTTTTCCAATAGGCAGAGTAAAGTTACCATCAACAAAAGGTTACAGACTTTCATTCACTTGTTTGGTGCACCATATAGCATACAGACTATTACACTCTTCCTTTTGTTGTTGGAAATATAAATTTGGCTATTAATATTTACAAACCTTATAACTGTCGGGTTTGTTCTTGGCTGGTGTGTTGCTGTTTTCTACCAGCCTGCTTTTTCCCCGGGGGGGCATGTCTGGGAGGCTGTCCTCTGCTGGAACTGCTGCCTGGGTTGTCCAGGTAGTACTCATCTACCTCATTAAGTGGTGGAGGATAAATGGAGCAGCTTGGCAGTCATTCAGTGCCAGGATCTTGCTTTTGTGTCTCTCGTGTCCCTACTAACTACTATCGTGTTTGCAAACCCTGGTTCCTACTCAGAAAAAAACATTCCACACCTCTCAACAAAAGACAAAGATGTAAGACTTCACTCAGAGACGCCAGCCGCTCCTCGGACTCCTCTTCTATCCTGGGTTCGCTAGTGCTCACAGTTCACTCTTGGACCAACAGCCTCCACCATCCATCCACGCTCCCCTCTCAGGAGCTCGCCACTAATTAGCAAAATACCACAATCCAAGTCAACCCAATCCGGTCATCTCTCCCTGACGGTAGACTCTCCACCACCCAAGTAAAATCCACAACCGTAGTTCCTCCCATCTCCTCTTGGATGAGTCATCTCACCTGTCTGACTCCCACCCGCCAGAGCTCCCGGTTTCCCTTGTTGCCCTCGAGTTCCTGCGGCCACTCCAAAGATCCCCATTCACATCCACAAGATCATTTCCAATAAACAAACTTACCAGATCATTTGACTCCTAGGTTGTAAGTTTTTAAAACTTTCGTGTATTTTGATATCTGGATTACAATGTAACGTTCCAAAAATCTGGAACAGTTCAGTTAATTCAAGGCACGAGAACAAGAATCCGCAATGTTTACATCCAGGCTCAAAACCGTTATCTCTAGGTCTGTATATGACCAGCTAGGGGTATTTTATCAGCAACCTGCCAATGTTTTATCTTTGGTATTAATTTATACTTTTAAATGCTTACATATTTCCAAACTTTCTGGTATTACACTGGGACTTTTTTTTTAATGTAAGCACTTAGAATTGTATTAAACACAAAATGTGCTGTACAAAATAAATCTCCCTATCTTGATATCGGTGATGCAGAAATGTCTAAAATATAAACAAACACATTTTTTTGTGTGCAAATACTGTTAAAGTTATTGAAATAATCAAATATCTTAAATTTCCACATAATCAATATTAAAAAAGGTTCCAAACCACAAAAAATATTACTTTTCTAATAACACAACTTAATTCTACTGCAGTATAAATCAACACTGGGAAATGTTAATCAGGTGACGATTCAGTCTGCTACTAAATTTAGAAACAAACAAGACAATCCATTTTGGCAGAGGGAAGCAAACAATTAGAGCCGGATTAAAGTAAGAACCTGTGCAAACCGATCATGCTTTTCTTGACTTCAACACTACAGAAAATATTATTCAAATTCCCCAGAAAGACAAAATAAATATTTTTTTATGAACCAAATTCTTCCAAGATAAGTCTACCCTTTACTTCTGGATCTGTATAAAATGTATACAGTATAACCAGCGCTTGATCCATCCACGCAGACCTTACTCAGCCTCAGTCAACTCTCCCTTGGCACCTCATCACTCATCATCAACAATGTCCTACCCTCTCCCCGCTCCATGCAAGAGACCAGTTTCTCATCCAGCTGGGTGTTTCAGGCCTTGGTGCAGCCATAAATAATCAGCTGAACGTGTCATTGATTTCTGCTGCACTCACTCTCCTCCATGCTATGTGTGCTAACTCTGCGCACTGTTATGAATCACAAACAAATTAGAATGTTAACAACAACTTAATGAAGAACTTTTTCCAAATTGTTGAGGTTTATCAACATAAAGATCCCACATTGGAAGCTAAATTCATAATCCCCAATCACCAGGAGGAAAACATGCTTTATTAATAAAATCAATACTTTGATTACTTCTACAACTTTCAATTCAGTGTCAGCATAGCGTCATAACAAATACACATTCCTCACCTTTCTTCAGTTCTGCTTGTGCATGCTATCATGCTTCCTAAAGGTTCAGTTTCCAAATCAAGCTATCCTCCCCCATTCCTGCAAATTCCAGCTGCTATCAACAAAACAGCTTCTGCAGGGAATGTATCCAGTGGAGGTATATGTGAGAGGAATGGTTGAGACAGAATATTACATGAAACATATTGAGATGGAGCATGTGGTGTTAAGTTTAAATACCTAAATATGAAGAATTTTAGGGCTACATAATCCATTACTTTGAGTGACACCACCTTCAACTGTGAGAGCTCAAAGACAAAAATTATTTTTTAGAGTTGATAGAGTGTTGAGGCCAAACGGTGCAGCTAGGCTTTGAGAATCTGTTTTCATTTTTCAGGTCAGCTGGACGATGAAATGTTATGCAAGAACACCAAGTGAAACTTAAATTATGAATTCTCCGTCTAATTTCGAATGCCTCTCTTTCGAACCACTTTGTTAAATTATTTTTTGAGGCTCGTTATAGGGCGCGTACCATCCTAGTTTGAAGACTTAAAAGTATAAAATATGCATTTTTTAAAACAAATTCCTGACAAAATGTGCCTTTTTGAGTCAAACCTTCTGAAACAGGAAGCATATCCAATGTTGGATGATGATGTTGAGTCGCGTCAACACTATCAACACTATTACATTTCTCAGGATAATCGCAGAATGAATTGCATTTCTGATGAAGCAAATATGTCTATTGGAAATATCTTAGTTTTTTTTTTATTGATTGCACAGGAAAAGGAAGAAACTAGGCTTTGAATAAAGAATCTAAAGTATGTCATTTTTATTAAAATATATTAACGCAACTCTAGATAACTTTCAGTTTTGGTCGATTTTGGCGCCACTGTGGACAAAAGCTGTAGTTTTTTGCCTGAAGGAAAACTGCATGACTTCCCATGAGCACTAGCGCGTAGGGTCGTAAAATCCTGATCTACTGGTCGCATCCTTTAAAAATAACCAAGACTGTAAAGATGATTGGGTGCAGTAAGGCTATAGTAGCCTGTTTTTATTTTAATGCTGGATGTCAGAAAAATCTGATTGTTTTTTATTTTTTATTTGGTTGAAACATCTGTTACTTCAGGATTATACAGTTAGATAAAAACAAACACTATTATGATTTGTATCTCTAAACCAATAAAATTGGAAGCATAGATTTTAAAGACAAGTCTGAAACAAGGTAGGACAGACAGCTGCCGATGTATTATCACGTAAAAGCTGATGCTTTTATCATTTTCTTCATTTTTCTTCTTTTATTCAGTTTTAACCTGAAAACATAGGACTTTTTGTTCGTGTAAGTGATGCAAAGCTACATTCTCTCTTTTCCTGGTAGTTATCAGCTATTAAATGATCCACAGCTGAAAGCCTTTAACTGGCAGAAAACAGCTAGAAGTGTGTGTGTGTGTATGTGTGTGTGTGTGCGTGCGTGCGTATGTGTGTGTTCAGTCCCCCTTCCTATCTGTCCATATGTTTCTGCCTGTTATTGAAGGGTTTGCTGGCAGCTCAGAATGACAAACAGCTCTCGGCTTCTCCTCCACCCATCATCAGGCCATGCAGAGGAGCTAGGAAACCATCCCCTGACAATGATGCAGGCTAAGACCATTAAGGCTTAAACAACCAGTAAATAGCTTAAATCTGGCTCTCTATGCTCTCTACAAAACAGGTAAACAGGACTAAAAAGGTTGGAAAAATGTGGTTTGGACTGGCCAGATACCC
This sequence comes from Orestias chungarensis, assembly GCA_032876305.1. Lineage (NCBI taxonomy): Eukaryota > Metazoa > Chordata > Actinopteri > Cyprinodontiformes > Cyprinodontidae > Orestias > Orestias chungarensis. The sequence goes on along the minus strand of JAVLVB010000702.1, from coordinate 1,347,081 downwards.
TATTTTTGGAATATTTACCTGTAATGACGAACTAAATGGGCCTATGACGTGTTGGAATACCAGAATTTCCACCTAATTTGCAGAATTAAGCTGAAGTTGGGAGATAAGGGAAGAGATGGAGAGTAAAGGTCAGAATGACATAATGTGTGCACAATGAAAGCCAAATGTAAGCAACCATGGGATTGCAAAAGAGGATTAAATTATCATTGTGCAACATACAGTGCAAGACCAAACGTGAAAAGATGATGACCAAGTTTAAAATTATATTTTAAAAAAATCTTCTTAACTTTCAGTACATTCGATCTAAATTAATAAATGATTATATAATTTTTTTCTTTTTAAAATTTACTATTAAAACAGACAACACATAATAATAATAATAATAATATATATGGTTAAGAACCTGTTTTTAGCCATTAAAATTATAAGGGTTGATAATGAAGGGATAAGGAACCTATTAAAAATACACAAGATGAATTTAGACAAGAAGATAATAAAACATAGTCCAGATACAATGTTTATTTTTTATTTAAATTAAGTCTCCAGACTAGTCTGTGAAGAAAATGCTCTTATGATGACAAACTGCTTTAAAATACAATTTTTTTTCATTGTTTAATCTGTAACACATTCAGACATATCAACTTGATAAGACAGCTGGTAAATATTAACACAATGTGTACATTAAAATGGTCCAAGAGTGGAACCTTGTGGGACAACTAAAGGTCAGGTACGGTAAGAGGGTTTGGTCCCACACACACAAACATATTGCTTTCAGTTTGACTAAAACATAAATTAAGTCTAAAAAGATTGCAGCAATACAATAACCTGTAAATAAAGTTAATTAAACACAATCATCGGTTAAAATAAACTTACAAACGTTTCTATGTTAATTTAATGTACTGTAAAATATTTTCAAATTACATCATTCATATTTTCATATATTAATTACACCATCATAGTTTTGCCTCGGCCACCTTGTTTATATCTGTTCGCTTTGCTCCTGTTCTCTATGTTAACGAAACACTTTATCTTAACAAACTAGATAAACTGTTCTCATTCATAATTAATAATTAATACTAATTGCTTGGGAGACCCTGGACAAATTGCCAGTCCTTCACAAGTTAATGTGTGAACACAAAGAAACAAACAAAAATGCACACACACAAGTTTAATACTTCAGATAATGGGATAACTTTATTTTATGGGCTTAAGAAGAGGCTGTTTGGTGTAGCTTACTATTAATTGGGTCCCTTACGTTAATAGGACAATGCATACTGCCAGTAGGTATTATCAGCTTTGTTCATATGAAAGTTTGTAGGTAATGTTGTCACTCAGAGACAATTTTATATGAAAATGTAAATACTGAAAAGATGTTCCTAAAATAAATGTAACTGTACAATAAACTTTCCAATGTTAAAACCTCTTTTTGCTCTAAATACAAGACTTTAAGTCTCAGGGGGAACATTTGTACCATCGATATTCTTTTGGAGATATTTTTGCCAAATCAAACAGCTTCAAATAAGTGAGAGGAGAGAGCATGTTACAACAAATTCTCCAGGGGATTTAAATGTCAATTTAGCATATTTTAACATAAGTATGCTTTTATTTTGGCCCTTTTATTTTGATTTTTATTATTTTGCTTGTTCTGTGGCTGAGAGATAAACCTCTAATTGAGCAAAACCATTTCTTCATTGCATTTCCTTTGTTCCCTGTATGGCTTATAGGAAACTGCAAACAGGACTTTTTTGTTTGTTTATATTATTAGTTTACTTTGAATATGATTAAAATAACAAAAGAGTAAAAAAAACAGAAAATATATAATAACAATCCTGGTCCACAACTTAAAATGATTAGCACCAAATGAAAAGCCAGAGCACGATTGATCCTTTTTTCTCATCAACAGATTATCCCACCTGAGCTGTGGATCTCTGCAGCTACTCCGTTACCATGAACCTCTAGGTTGCTTGACCAAATATTGTTTCCCTTTTGAAGCATTGGTTTAGATGTAGGACTGCAAATTCAAAAGCCAATAACTGTCCTGTACTTCCAAAATAAACCACATAGAGAGTATCACAACTAAGCATTTGCATTATTTGAGTTAAACTACTGTTAATATAGTGTTACCTATTACCAATAAAAAAAATAACAAGTTAATTATCAATGTATACCATATGCTAAGTACATCTACTTTCTACTATGTCTAATTAAAACACTTGCCGACTTCATTGCTAAAACCCAGTGGTTACTTCCCTAAATGGGCGAGACGAGGCAGGGGTGGGTTCAAGTTCTTATGTAAACTTACGAGGTATTTGGTTTTGCTATTCAGCGAGAAGTCTGCGCTGCCATA